>APFE031159932.1:360233-388329 GCA_000404065.3 Pinus taeda
TTGCATTTGTGAATCTATCCAAGCGATCAAGTTGTCGCTCAACAACATTGTCAGTTTTGGATGATTCAAGAAAGATTATATCTCTAGATACAACAAACTTTTTATTGACTTCATCATAGAGACGGTATGCTTTGGAGGTGTTTAAATACCCCAGGAAGATACACTTACGACTTCTTGCACCAAGTTTGTTTCTATGTACCTTTGGTATCAAGGCATAACATGTGGAACCAAAGACCCCGAGATGCTTTACCAAAGGAATGTGCCCATGCCACATTTCATAAGGAGTCTTGTTTGTAATAGCATTAGATGGACACCTATTCTTTAAATATACAGCACATAGAATTGCATAAGCCCAAAACATCATTTTTACATTTTTGAAAAACATCATGGAGCGCACCATATTCAAGATTGTCCTATTCATTCTTTTAGCTACTCCGCTCTGTTGGGGATTATAAGGCACAGTTGTTTGATGTTTGATCCCATATTGGCGAAGATAGTTTTCAAATTCATTTGAAGTGTATTCTTTTCCATTATCAGTGTGAATAGAGCCAATATGAGATTGTGCATCACTTTCAATCCATGTCTGAAAGTTCTTGAATGTTTGAAAAGCATCAGATTTGTTATTTAATAAATAAACCCAACATATTCTGGTGTAGTCATCAATAAATGTCATCATATATTTATTTCCATTTGCAGAAGGAACAAGCATTGGACCACATAAATCTAAATGAATGATTTCAAGTTTTCTATGTGCTCTAGAATGTGAATCATGAAAAGACTGTTTGCTATGCTTTCCTAGAATGCAAGCATCACATTGCTTAAGTTTCCTAGGAATTGTAGGCAAACCAGTTACACCATTTTTCTTCAACAAGCGGAGGTTGTCATAGTTCAAGTGTCCAAATCTAGCATGCCATAATAAACTTAATGGAAATGTACATTCTTCATAATGAGAATTGTATGAGAAATTTTGTGCACGAGCAGAGGTACCTTGCAGCTTGAGAAGCCTTTCTTCTTCTATCCCCGTCATGACAAGTGAGTGGTCTGATGCTTTTCTCACCTCAAGCTTGCCATCATGATCAAACATATGAATGGAGTGTCCTTGCTGGCAAATGTGGACCAAGGACAGCGAGTTTCTCCTCAACTGTGGGAGATATAAAACATGATGCAGAAGAAAGTCTGGAAAACCAGGGAATTTAAGCCTGATTGTACCAAGCCCTGATGGCTTGAGTTTTGATTTGTCTGCAAAGTATACTACCCCATCAACATTGTCAGTAAATTCTTCAAAAAAATCTCTTATAAAAGTCATGTGGCAAGTTGCTCCTGAATCAAGCAACCAATCATTTTTCCAAAAAGCAAGTGAAGGATTAAATAAGTCTTCATTTACTCCAATATTAGAGTGTGCCACAACATAGTGAGCGGATTCAGGTGCTTTACCTTTCTCTTTGTCATTAGTTTTACCTTTGAGTTGGTTTCTTTCATGCTCAATTCTGTCCCAAGGCAACTTGCATGTGGATGCATCATGTGATCCATATCTTTTGCAGCGTATGCAGTGCAAATCTAACTTTTCTCCTTGAGAGTGCCTGCCCCTCCTGCCTCTGAAATTTCTTCCTCTTCCTCTTCGACCACCTCTTCCTCTCGAAGAATCTTGAGCAAGATTCTTCTCTCTATGTGCAAGGCACACAGCCTCTTCAGAAGACTGAGGAGTTGTCTTCTTCCCAAAATCTTTCTATCTTTCAGCGATTTTTTTCACAAGGGAGTCAAAGGTAATATCTTTGAGGTTTCCATTTGCTTGCAATGACTCAAGATAATTTGAGTAAGTGGGATAAAGTGCCTTGAGAAAAGCTATCAGAGGAATGTCCAGTTCAACATTATTGACTTTGATATCATGCATAATAGATTTTACTTCTGATGCAAGAGCAAGAGGATCATCATATTGTAATTCAAGAGTGAACAATTTAATCATGAGTTGAACAACTTCAAGTGCAGAGTGTGAGTCATAGAGTTCCTTCAGTTTTTGTAAGGCTTCGAAAGCATTTGAAAATGGCAAAATATGGCGACTCACCTCTTCATTTATTGATGCTACAATCAATGCATAAGCCTTGTTGTTCTTATTTTCCCAAATGGCGAATTCCTTGTCTGAAGTAGGTTGTTTTGTCTCTTTGTCTTCGTCTCCAACACACACTCCTTTCCACAACTCATTATAAATGAGAGTGTTTGATTTTCCGCGACCATTCTGGATAGTTCTCCTTCCCGATGAGAACCACTCCCACAATAGATATCAATGAGTGCATTTTAAAAATGTACTACGTAAAAAAAAATGGCTCTTCTGCTGGTAAAAAAAAATGACGCACGAGGTTGACGAAAATGAGGTGGTAGTCTATAATTCGACTACCGGTTAACTTTGTAACCAATCAGCTGCGCTTATATCCGGTTTTGTATGTGGATTTCCCCCCTGAGGATCTCGCTTATCTGACCAATCACTGTCAGTCCCTCGCTGACTTCTCCTTTTATCAAGCGCTTCAATCCGCGCCGTTGATCTCACTTCTCTAGATCCAACGGATATCGCGTCGTCCGCTCACCAACTAACCCAGACAATCTCCACTGTCGATGTGACCCGTCCAATCAAACGACTATTGCTCAATCTCATAACAGAACCAAAAGGAATTAAAACACCAGTTCATAACCTTATCGCGTCCGAAATTTAAATTAACTCGCATCTTCCAATGCAATCACCGTCAAATCTGACCCGTCTAATCGAACGGCTATCGTGTCACCCACTCGCCAACTAGCTTGGCCAATCTCCACCGTCGATCAATCCCGCTTGATCCAATGGCTATCGCGTAATCTCGCGTGAAATCTTGCACGATACATAACAAATCGAGAGAGCGCGAGAAAAGTGGTTTTCCCGTGCTACGTGTCACCCACTAAGGTTAATCGCGTGAAATTTAGGAAAACCATTTCAAGCCTTTAGAGCGCACGAGATACCGCTTACCACTTGACGAATACTACCCACGTGCTTAATTCATATTTTAATAAAGACGCTTAAGAAAAGGTTTAGCGCTTAAACTCAGTATTCAAGCTTAACACTAATTGACTGTGATTTATAAATAAAATGTATAAACAGAGAAAAATACCCTATTAGGGTCCAGAACGCCGATACACAGTCATAAGAGAATTTCATTCATCGCACCCATGTTTAACACTATGAAACCAAGAGAGTAATACCTCAACTACGCTTGTGGAGCAATTGCCTCACATAACCAGCCAAACGTCTGCAGCAGTTGCCAGAGAGGGGCAGCAGTTGCCAGAGAGGGGAAAATCTGTAGAACAGTTATCAAATTCTTGAGAGAGGCACACCAAAGAGGTCAGTTCTGCAAAATAGGCAGAAAATAGGCAAAAGGGAGTTACAAAGCAGAGAGGGAAGCCAAAAATGGCGTTGGCTCTGATACCATGTCAGACCAAGAGGTAACTCCTCAAATGTAATCGTATTATTCAGTCAGGTTGTTCATTATTATATACAAGAGGGAGTGACTATTCAGTTCGTCTCCCGATGACTCTCCATTTTCTCTATTATTTATTTACACTAATTACAGTTGTTCACCCAATCCCTATGATTAGGTGTCAACATTCTCCCACAAGCAATCTCTAGCTCGGCATTCCCTATCAAAACTCGGTTTCCTGGAGCTCTACGTCAACCTCTGCGTAGCTGGCTCGACAGCGTGCTTCGAACTGGTCTCTGATGAAGTCGTTCTACCTCTCGATGATGAGAAAATTGTCTCTCCGACCCTCTAGGACTCCTTCCCGACCTCAGGAACTAAGAACACTTTTTCTTCTCTCCAAATCTAATTGCTTTGCTGAAGCAACTGCACTGCCCTCAGCGCTACCTCTCTGGGATAATTCGGCTCACTTGTTGCTGCCTCTCCAGATCTGGCAAATTTTTCCTCCAGATCACTGTCTCTACCCCTCACTCATTACTTCGATATCACTAGCTCTCTCTCCAGTAACTGATTGTTGCTACTCTGGAAATTGATCTGCTCATGAAATCAAACTGCTCAAGTGTATTCTCCACCACTGCATCGACCTCCTCTTATAATCCTTTGTTGGATCACCAACGGCCAAGATTAAAACTTAATCGATGGCTAGGATCATCTTAGAGTCGACCCATGTGAATTTCTAGATCATTCACGCCTTGACTTAATTAATTTTGATTAATTAACCATATTTCCTAAGTTTAGAATTAGGAAATATTTAAAAATTGGCTAATAATCTAATTAAGCCATTCCTAGGCGGAATTTCCAAAAATGATTTCTGGGTTTTGGAGATCTCCTGTATTCTAGCCTCTCCACAAAGTTTCGTGGCTAGAACACATCCAATGCTACAGAAACTAACACTCCCTCTTAGCGAGGAATGTGTTCTAATTCTCTACTACACATCCTATGACAGCACCCTACCTCTACATCATCTCCTGTCACGCTGCTGATGTCTGGTTGTTGTTGCCCACCAACCAGTATGCAAATCTGATATACGCTGCATCTGTGTTGCTGCTGACTCCTGAACTACTACCAACACTGCATCTACACTGTAACTCTCTCGCATCTATTGTTGCTACAACTACAACAATTGCAACTAAGAAGCATCCTAAATACTGAATCAACTGTGATCAGTATGATGCATTTGTCTCCCGAGTCCTGACTGCTACTAGTTACTGCTCTATCTACTGAAGGCACTGCATTGTTGTCGACTCTACACTGTGCCAACTGCACTTCTGCCAACTCTGCATTGCGCTTCCCAACGTCTAAATGCTTCTAGTCAGCAATTGTCACTCGGCCTCTGATTACATCTCCTGCCACTGATCCATCCTACTACTGAATATTATGGGCCCCAATAGCCGGGTAATGATCCATGAGGTGGACTCCTCAAGGACCCTACCCATCTGTAGCGCTCTGGGGCTACAAAACCAAGTCACTCCACCTCACTCCTGGAGGTATGTCAGCAAACATGGCGAAGTCTTCCTCCAGCCTGGAGAACAACCTATCAATATCGGCACCTAGTCCTGCTTCTCCTCTTTGTCCTTCTTCTTGAGAGGACACTGGGTACCATAGTGGCCAAACTCGCCACACCTGAAGCACTTGACCTTTGACAGGTCCTTCTTCTTCCAATGCTCCCCTTCTCCCTGACTGGGTCCCTTCGATGCGAGGGCCACATTCTCCTCCTCCTTCACTTGCTTCGATCCGTTGTTGCTGCCACTAATGGAGCTCGTCTCAACTCCTCCTGCTACAAATCGGCCCACATCCTGTCCCACCTTGGCAAGGTATCTCTACCCAAGATACTTTGGCCGAATACCTGCCACTCCTCTAAGACACTGTTTAGTGCCAATCGCACTAGGTCTGTCAGTTGAGGCGCTGCCCCAATAGCTGACGACTGATCTTGGACCTTCTAAATCCTGGTGAGGAAGGAGTCTATGCCTTCACCCTTCTGCATCCGGATGAGCCTCAACTTCTCCTCTAAGTACATCTTCTGCTGCTCAGAAGTTCCCTAGTACAGCGTGGAAAGTGTATCCCACATCTCTTTGGCCATTCCCTTGGCCGCTATGTGTGATACAACATGATCCCGGACACCATCTAGGATCAATCTCTTTGCCCTCGCCATCTCCTTTCTATACTCCTTCAGCTCATCTGCATCATGGGTTATTGCTATCACTGCATCAATATATGGCTTCAGGCCATATTCATCCAGAAGGAAGGACATCCTTGCCTTCCAAATGACATAATTGGAAGCTCCATCCAACCTATCTTGATCTCGAAGTCCAGCAGTGCCCATCTCAACAAATGTCGAAATTCACCTCTTCCCTTCTACTCAACTGCTGCTCAACTATTTGTACTCCCTTCTGGAGTGAGAAACTCTACTCACAATGATTGTTGATCTGCAAGGGAAATCGAACTTCTTGAGACTAGAAGTTCCCTAAGGAAAATTTTCCCTCAGTGTGTGCTCTTCTTCCACCCGACACTAGCTCCGCTCTAGCAAACTGCTGCAAAACTACTGCGTCCAGCTAGAGATTTGCTCTGCGAAAATACTGGGTTGTTCCCTTTGCCTCTGGAATCCCTCGATCTGGAGAGATCGAATTTTTATGTCCCTCACTCAAAAAATCGAATCTCCTCAAGAAAATCGGCCTCTTGGCAAAGTGACTGCGCTGCCCTTTATGGTTTGGTACTGCTGCCCACATTGAACAACGAAACTCCCTGTCTTCACTACTAAGCTCTCTAGCTGATCAACTATGCTCCGATACCATGTGAAAATTCCTAAACCCAGAATCATATTGCAACAACTGGAAATTATTCTCCTAATTGTTAATTTAATTTAACAATTTATTTGCTGTTTGCTATAGCAAACACTGAATAAATCACACTACAACCTACACAAATAAAACTACAAAAGCATAAACGTTGGAAGAAATGCTAGCACACACATACAAATTTACACAGTGATTTTTGGACCAATGTCCTCGGAGAAAACCCAACTTGGGAAAACCGATGCAGCAGTGAGGGTTTTATTTTATTATGTAGTAGTGAAATCTGAGTACATCTATGGATGCCCAACTGGCAATCCAAACAACAAAAAAATCTAAGCAAAATACTTAAGGGAGTTACCCTTCTCCCACAAACAATCTCTGGCTTGGCTTTCCCTATCAAAACTCAGCCTCCTGGAGCTCTGCGTCAGCGTCTGCGTAGTTGGCTAGATGACTTGCTTCGGACTGGGCTCTAATGAAGTCATTATGCCTCTGGATGCTGAGAAAACCATCTCTCCGACCCTCTAGGACTCCTTCCCCACCTCTAGAAGTAAGAACGATTTTTCTTCTCTCCAAATTGAATTGCCTTGTTGAAGCAACTGCGCTGCCCCTCAACGCTGCCTCTCTGGGATAATTCGGCTCACTTGCTGTTGCCTCTCCGGATCTGGAAAATTTGTCCTTCGGATCATTGTCTCTGCCCCTCACTCACTACTTCGATCTCACTGGCTCTCTCTCTGGCAACTAATTGTTGCTACTCTAGAAATCGATCTGCTCATGAAATCGAACTGCTATAGTGTATTCTCCATCACCACATCAACCTCCTCTTCTAATCCTCTATTGGAGCACCAATGGCCAAGATTAAAACTTAATCGATGGCTAGGATCATCTTGGAGTCAATCCATGTGAGTTTCTAGATCATTCACGCCTTGACTTAATTGATTCTGATTAATTAACCATATTCCCTAATTTAGACTTGGGAAATATTTAAAAATTGGCTGATAATCTAATTAAGTCATTCCTATGCGGAATTTCCATAAAACGATTTATGTTTTTTGGAGATCTCTTGTATTCTAGCCTCTCCACAAAGTTTCATGGCTAGAACACATCTAATGCTACAAAAACTAACAGTACTTGGCTCCTCTTAGCTCATCTATGTGTGGAATGGGGTAGCGATTCTTCAAGGTCTTCTTGTTGAATGCCCAGTAATTGATGCACATACGCAATGTCCCATCCTCTTCTTCACTAGGACAACTGATGAAGCAAAGGGACTAGAGCTAGGCCTAATATGTCCAAGTGCCAGCATCTCATGAATGGCTCACTCAATCTCATCCCTATAGGCCTTGGGATGTCTATATGGCGTAGTAATAATAGCCTATACCCCCAACTCTAGCTCAATCTTGTGCTCAAAACCCCGGTCAGGTGGTTGCCCTGGTCGTATGTCCCCAAAAACTATCGGGTACCTGTCCAGAATGACCAGTATGTCAAGGTGTGGTGGCTTGGGCTGACGCCCAACCTCAGAAATCCTCAACTCCACCACCCACTCAATGTTGTCGTGTCTCAAGTCAGCCTCGATCCTGTGTGTTGAGACTGTCTGTGGAGGGTAAGAATGCATACCTCGAAGAACAACCAAGTTGCCATCCGGCCCTGTAAACTCCATCTCCAACTTCCTCCAATCAGTAGTGACCCGACCAAGAGAATAGAGTCATTGGACACCCATCACCACATTGGTGTTCGGTACATCCACCACAAAGAAATGATTTGTCACTAAATAGTTCCCCATGGTCATTGTCAAAGCAGGAACATATTGTGTACACTACATGGTCATGTCCCCCGGCACAAGGAATGAGAACCCCTCAAACTCCTCGGTCGTGATCCCTCTCCTTTGAACCATCTGTGCATCGATGAAGTTGTGGGTGGCCCCACTGTCCACCAAAATTGAGACATGTTGTCCCGGCGTTGTGCCCCTTATCCTCAATGTCAAAAATTTGGGTACCCAACGTAATGACACAAGGACCCCTCCTGCTGGTGCGAAGGGGGCTCCCACTGGTGGTGGTGGTGGTGGTGGTGGTGGTCCCCTCTCCACGCATGCCACGCTGACATCTCTACCTGCCTCCGAATTTACATCATCCTCTTAGTCACTATCAGAGAAGACCTCAATGTAGTGGGCCTTGCCAGTTGTGCATCTATGGCCTGGTGCCCAAGGTTCCTGACAGGTGAAGCATAGCTTCCTCTTCTAGAGGTCTGATCCAAAAATGGATCCTGGATAAACCTCTAAGTCTAAAAGACTTCATATAAGAGGTAAAAAGTGCCAAATGGCACAAATCTTTTGTAAATCAGAGGAAAATGAAAATCGCACGTTGCTCTCGGAAATAGTCTCATTGTGGAGATCTCCTCATTCTAAATCCAACGCAACTTGAATGGAAGAAAACAGACTTCAGATGAAGAAGTTATCATAAGAAGAAGTTCCCCTTTGTTCTTTGGGAAAGAGGCAAAAGAAAAAACCTAAAGAAAACAGTGAAATAAGGCCTATTGGAGGCTTAAACCAATAGTGAACAAGCATCGTCGGATCTGGCCAATCAACGGTCCAGATCCGATCGGCGGTGGCAGTCGGCGAATATCGAAGCATAATATATGGTTATTGCGATTGCGACATCGCAATCGGCGATTGCAACGAAGCGATATCGCAATCGGCGACCATAGAGCGCTACACCGGCCCAGGGCATGAGCGATATGCGATTGTGATCAATCGCATCGCGATATCGCAATTGGCAAACACGATAGAGCGGGGCTTAGACATATATATATGCGCGATGCAATTAGCCGGACCCGATAGGATAAGGCATTTTGTTATGTATTTTCGTATATTGTGAAATACAAAGGGGAAGCGCGATGCGATGAAATCCGGACCTAAAGGGGTTTTGGAATGAAAATGAATAATATTTCAAATCCGTCATAAGCCATCTTTTGCGATATTTGCACTGTTTTAATGTAATTTTAAAATACAAAGGAAAGCCACAAAGAGGGGCATAGCGACTTGCGATAGCGATTCCAAGCGGACCCGATAGAAATATAAGGTGGGATTTAAGGACTTTTGAAGTCAAATAAACAGCGATTTGGCAGGTTTTTCCCGAGCTTGAAGGCATTTCTCTCTGTAACCAGAGAATGGCCGTTTTAGGGATTTCAAAGGCCCGATGCCCTCATCCATCGCAGATTAGGTGGCCGCCTCCCCTGAATGTGTTATGCCATATTTATTTAACGCTAGAAGAAGGATTTGAGCGGGTAGAGGCCGAGAGCCAGATGGCAGTCGAATAGACAACGCGCAGGGAAGACAAAGGGCCATAGAAGGATGATTGCACAAAGAGAAACGGCTGAGGTAGCCAAAAAGCAGGAAGCTCACCTCAAAGGAGGCAGAGAGCTCAATGGAGAGCAAGTTGAATGCTGAAAGTAGTAGCAGAGTCGAGAGAGCAGAGAGAGCCGAAAAGCTACTACGCAGAGCAACTGAGGGAGCCTTTGGGGTCACTTGAAGTTCAAGTAAACATCCGGAGAGCTGAAAGTTCGCAGAGGGCCAAGAAGCCAGAGCCGAAGAGCCAGAGCCAAAGCCAGAGCGAGAGAGCCAAAGCCAGAGCCAAGAGCCAGAGCCAAGAGCTAGAGCCAGAGCCAAAGAGTCAGAGCAAGAGCCAAGGGCCAGAAAGCCGAGAGCTTCAAGAGCCAGGGAATAACATGGTGTCTGAACCCACTGTTTTTGTGTAAAACAACAAGAGTTAAGTCAAAAGCTTGTAAAAAAGACTTGTACCATAATCCCAGAGAGCCTAGTTGAATTGACTAGAGCTCACAGAGATGTAGTCCAAGAGTTGTGAGTGAACTCCTAATTAAACTATTGTCTTATGTGTTTGCTTTTACTGATGCATTATTCACTGTTCCATGCATTTATATATATGTTTAAGCACATTTAATATCAACTAAAACAGCAGATTTTTAAAGCATATAATTAGTTCAAAACAAGCATAAGCATACACTATACTGTCAAGCACATTCTCAATTCTGCATTGGTTAATCAATAAGACTTGGGAATATTTAAGCTTTGAAAGTGGGAGAGGTTCTTGTAAGTTGGACAAGAAGCCTAAGTGAGCCATTTTCAGACCAGGTGGTATCAGAGCTTAAGTTTGATTAAACCCACCTTCAAAGAAGATTATATCAGAATGCTTGATTGACAAAGCAAATACTGCTTGTCTGAAAGGTGTTTGAACAGCAAGAGGCTGATTGTATGCTTGTTGCAGACTGACTATTTTCTGAGTTTGCGAAGGTAAAGGGAAAGCTGTTGATAGCTCAGTCTAGGAAGGACAAGAAGGAAAGAGCGCTGAAGGCACTCTTCTTATCCCAAAGGACCTCAAGGCAATCCTTGGAGCACAAGAGGTTTGTTGCAAAAAGTTGTTGAATAAGCTCTTTATTTATCTTGTTGAAGTTTTTTTGTTCATTGACATAATAACAACTTCTACAAGTGGGTCCTCAAATTCTGCGTTCTTCACAAGATTCTTTGATGAAGACATGAAGCAAGAATTGTCCACCATGATGGATATGGTGAGAGAAATGTATGAGGATGGAAGGAAGAGCAGCATGCTTAGAGAGCAGTTGAATTCCATGAAGGAAGAGAAGCAAATGCTTTCTGACAAATTGCAAGAAATGGAGAGGCAACTTCATATTGCAAATATGAACCTGAAGAGGATGCATGAGTTGGAAACACAGCTCTTTGTTGCCCAAGAAGCCTTGGTCAAGTATCAGCTTGAAGAAGAGGTAAACCATTCCAGTTTGTCTTCAAATTCCTCTAAGGATGCTTATATTGGTTCTTTTGAAAAGCATACTAGAGGCATAGGTTCCAAGCTAATGTCCAAGATGGGCTATGAAGAAAAAAGCTTGGGTAGACATGCACAAGGTATTGTTGAGCCGATAATAATTGAGGAAAGGCCTAAGTATTTGGGTCTTGGCTATGGAGAGTCTTATGGAGAAAGTTCCAAGGCTGCCATGAAGGCCATTGAAACAGCTCCAAGAAGGAGTTGCATTACAAAGTATGAAGATTGTATTCAGGAAGAATGCAATAGCTTGAAACATCATTTGCAGGATGCAGGTGTTCAAAAGCACACACTTGAATCAGAGAGTTGGGGAGACTCTAACAGCCTTGAAGAGATTGATGGTGTTCCAAAGGGAGCCACTTCTCCATTTGCTTCACCTCCACATGAAGGCAATAAAGGTAAAAGAGAAAGGTATAAATTTGGTTCCAAACATTTTCCTTTTGATTGTGCAAAGCATGATAAATTTCCACATATGTATGGGAAAAGAAATGCATGTTCCTTTTGTGGTTTGGATAACCATAATATTTCTAGATGTCGGAAGAGAATGGCCACATACAGGAAACTTTTGAAGGAAAATAAGCAAAGAGCCAAAGGTCCATTGGACAAGGCAAATCATGCTGTCAAGAGGATGCACTTACTGCCATAAGCAAGGACATCTTGCTGCAAAATGTTAGACTTTGAATCTAGCAATGCTTCCACAAAAGCTGAAGAAAGTGGAAAGAGAAGATGGCAGAAATGGAAGCAAAGATTCCACGAATGATGTGTCTCAGGATGATTCACATGATGATGCGGATGTGCAGACAAAGGTAGTACCTTTGAAAGGGATTGGTAAGAAACGGGTAGAGTTCTTATCCGATTAAGATTGCATGTCTATTGATGCATCTACATTATATTTCATTTCAGCTTCGAAAGTACAGTGGTCTTAAGTGAAAGTTGAAGGATGAAATGCATGCATGAGAATGAGATGCATGAACACGGGGATGTTGAACATGTATGTGTAATTAACTTGCAGGGTTGATTGCTTTGACACGCATGTGATGCCATGTTGACTTGGGAGAAGTTAACTTGGTCTCCAAATGGAGATAATGATAAAGTGTTTCATCTTTTGAAAAAGAGTTCTAATGGTCTTTTTCTACATGCTTGACTTGAAGGGTCATTTGTTTAAAGGCATGTTTTGTGAGCTTGTTATCCAGTCCATCATTTGTATGCAAATACAAGACATGGAGGTGTTCACAAGATGTGAAGTCTGTTTCTTTTGTTGAAGCGGGAGTTTAGTCCATCCAGTTGTTGTCTATATACCTGTTGTGTTAACAGTTGTTGTTGGCAGCCTTTCAAACAAGTACAAATGAAAGTTTTGTGAAGCAGGTGTACTTCACATTTGTTGAGCCACCTTGGATCAATGATCAAGGCAGAGAAGCTCAAACCACCTTCTATAACCATTTCAGCAGAAGTTCTGCAGGAAGGCAAGGAGGAAGACAGTTCTTCCCAAGAAGACCAACCCATCCAAGAAGGGAAGTGGTCAGAAACTGTTGGTTCAGAGACACTATGCAAAGGCAAGTGTAGGGAGAATGAAAGAAGAAGGTGAGTCACTCTCATTTACTGTTCAGATCAGTATATCAGTCTTTTGGAAACCAAAAGTTCTTTCAGTGGGAAGGCGTGATCCAAAAATGGATCATGAATAAACCTCTAAGTCTAAAAGACTTCATATAAGAGGTAAAAGGTGCCAAATGGCACAAATCCTTTGTAAATCAGAGGAAAATGAAAATCGCAAGCTGCTCTCAGAAATAGTCTCATTGCAGAGATCTCCTTATTCTGAATCCAACGCAACTTGAATGGACGAAAACGGACTTCAAATGAAGAAGTTCCCATTTGTTCTTTGGGAAAGAGGCAAAAAAAAAAAAAAACCTAAAGAAAACAGTGAAATAAGCCCTATCGGAGGCTTAAACCAATAGTGAACAGGCGCCGTCGGATCTGGCCGATCAACGGTCCAAATCCTATCAGCAATCACAATCAGCGATGGCAATCGGCAGATATCGGAGCGTAATATATGGTTATTGCAATCGCAACATTGCAATCGGCGATTGCAACGGAGCGATATCGCAATCGACGACCATAGAGCGCTATACCGGCCCGGGGCATGAGCGATATGCAATTGCAATCAATTGCATCGTGATATCGCAATCGGCAAACACGATGGAGCGAGGCTTAGACATATATATATATATGTGTGTGTGTGTGTGTGTGTGTGTGTGTGTGTGTGTGTGTGTGTGTGTGTGATGCGATTAGCCGGACCCGATGGGATAATAAATGCTATTGCATAAGATTTGAGATCTGCCGAAAGGCATTTTGTTATGTATTTTCGTATATTGCGAAATACAAAGGGGAAGCGCGATGCGATGAAATCCGGACCCGAAGGGGTTTTGGAATGAAAACGAATAATATTTCAAATCCGTCATAAGCCATTTTTTGCGATATTTGCAATGTTTTAATGCAATTTTAAAATACAAAGGGAAGCCACAGAGAGGGGCATGGCAACTTGCGATAGCGATTCTAGGCAGACCCGATAGAAATATAAGGCAGGATTTAAGGACTTTTGAAGTCCGATAAACAGCGATTTGGCAGGTTTTTCCCGAGTTTGAAGGCATTTCTCTATGTAACCAGAGAATGGCCATTTTAGGGATTTCAAAGGCCCGATGCCCTCATCCGTCACAGATTAGGTGGCCGCCTCCCCTGAATTGGTTATGCCATGATTATTTAACGATAGAATAAGGATTTGAGCGGGCAGAGGCCGAGAGCTAGATGGCAGTCGAACAGACAACGCGCAGGGAAGCCAAAGGGCCACAGAAGGATGATTGCACAAAGAGAAACGACTGGGGTAGCCAAAAAGCCGGAAGCTCACCTCAAAGGAGGCAAAGAGCTCAATGGAGAGCAAGCTGAATGCTGAAAGTAGTAGCAGAGCCGAGAGAGCAGAGAGAGCCGAAGAGCTACTGCGCAGAGCAGCTGAGGGAGCCTTTGGGGTCACTTGAAGTTCAAGTAAACAGCCAGAGAGCTGAAGATTTGCAGAGGGCCAAGAAGCCAGAGCCGACGAGCCAGAGCCAGAGCCAGAGAGCCAGAGCCAGAGCCAAGAGCCAGAGCCAGAGCCGAAGCCGAAGGCCAGCAAGCCGAGAACTTCAAGAGCCAGGGAATAACATGGTGTCTGAACCCATTGTTTTTGTGTAAAACAGCAGGAGTTAAGCCAAGAGCTTGTAAAAAAGACTTATACCATAATCCCAGAGAGCCTAGTTGAATTGACTAGAGCTCACGGAGATGTAGCCCAAGAGTTATGGGTGAACTCCTAATTAAACTGTTGTCTTATGTGTTTGCTTTTACTGCTACATTATTCACTATTATATGCATCTATATATATGTTTAAGCACATTTACATATCATCTAAAACAACAGATTTTTAAAACATATAATTAGTTCAAAAGAAGCATAAGCATACACTATACTGTCAAGTACATTCTCAATTCCGCATTGGTTAATCAATAAGACTTGGGAATATTTAAGCTTTGAAAGTGGGAGAGGTTCTTGTAAGTTGGACAAGAAGCCTAAGTGCCCCATTTTTAGATCAATCTCTCCGGGTCTCCTCATCCAACTATCCACGCCCCTGGTTGGCTCTCGATGGTGGAGCCCAAGTGTCTCTCCCCCTCTGCTGGAACACATGTCTGGGTGGTATCTATGGTTTGGCCCTGGGTAGAGCATCCTGCAAGTCCCGAGCTCTCTCAACTACGTCCTGCAAGGTGGTGGGACTGTTGGACTTCACCAATCTGCTCAATGGCTCTCCTAGCCCCTCTACGAACATGAAGACCCTCCTGGCCTCGGATAGATCAGGCACCATCACTGATAATCTCAGAAACTCAGAGATGCAGGTCTCAACACTCCCCATCTGCTTGAGCCTTGCCAAATCCCCAAAGTGTTCCTCCGGGTCTCTCCTCTCAAAACGCTCTAGCACCCTCCTAATGAAATCCTCATAGGTTGTAACTCATGCATGCCCCATCATGGTTAGCCCATGGAACCACCAGTCATGGGCTTCCCCTTCTAAATGCAATGTGGCAATTTTAATTGCATCCCCTTTGTCATCTGATTGAGTTGGAAGTAGACAAATAACTTCTCAACCCATGCTCTCGCCGAGCTCTTGGATGAGCCATCAAAGATCAGGAGGAACAATCTCCCCATGGTGCGCTGCAATTCGGTACCATGTGCGTAGCCTCCACCCTGTCCCTTGCTCCTATTGTTACCCTTCAATAGGGAAAAGTCCCTGAACGTAATAGCCTCTCTGAGGTTGGGACCATAGAGCTGATACTCCACGAAATAGTCCCACATGGGCATCTCCTCTTGCCCTTGCAGCCCTCCAGCACCGGATGCTAAAAATGTGGGGATAGTGGATCTGGGTGGTGTACTAGGAATGAGTGGTACATTGGGGGCCAGCAGCTGTGTGGTGCTGCGAAGTGCCATAGCCTTCACCCAATTGGAATTCCCCTTGAATTCCTTTGCCCTTGTTGTTGCTGCAAGTTTGTTTCCTCAATTCCTCAATACCCTTAAACAAATCTTGAACGACCTTCAAAAGGTGTTGGGCAAACTCCTCTTTACTTCTTTTGTCTCCCTCATTATACCCCATGTTTGGCCTTTCAACCTCCGGTTCAACTATCACGGGATCAGGTGTAATTTGAAACTGTCTTTCTCTACTTCTGTATCTCTACCTCCGGTAAGTCACGTTCTGTTGATCTTCTGGTGTCATAGACTGATAACTGCTTCCAAAGGCTGAGCCAAGACTATGAGCTCCGATACCACTGTAATATTCCTAAGGGGAATTTACAAAACATAGCAAAAACACACAAACAAATGTCACACCACATTAAGGACCCAGAAAATGCCAAAATCTTCGCTGAGCTAAGCCATTTTATTAAGATAAATGTTTGGGTACAAGATAAGATCATAATGCATCCACTTGGGCTTGCCCAAGGCAAGCTAACAATGCCCAGGTGATGAAATCAGCTACTCGAACACAAGTGTAGCTATCCCCAACAAAGCTCTGCGTTGTCCCTCAAAAAATCAATGTTCCACCAAGGTTCTGGGATGAGGGGGCGAGAGAGCGAGGATACGCGAGAGCGACCTATGCAAAAGCTCCCCACCAATTTTTAGGAAACGTGGGGGAACGTCAGGGTCTTAAAAACTTATAAATATAAAATATAATTTATAAATTGAGTCCACTATGACAATTGGGTTTGAATTGAAAAGCTGCAAAGCATGATCATTGATATGAATATCAATATCTAATATCATATATATTTAAAATTTTAATTTATAATCATACATCATACATTATGATTCAAGTTTAAACCATATTGATGTTCCACTTCCTAATATGAACATTGAATACTGAACAGTGAATATTGACATAAAATTATAAGTCAAGTCTAATACATCATACATCAAGAGTCAAAATTTTATAGAATTATAAAATACTAAAGTCAAGTTTGATACATCACGAGTCAAAAACCTTATAGAGTCAGAATAACATAAAAACATCAACACATCAAAAGATAAACAAGCAAGCGAACCAGCAAGTTGAATGGCGACAGGGGAGGAGTGTTGCTCGGCGGGTTTGACGTCTTGCGAATGGAGTGAGGGGCCAGGGTGAATAATGAATTAAATTTATAAAAAAACGAATTGAAAGCCTAAAGTATTAAAATTAATGTTAAAATTTAATTATATACAAAAGTTTATTTAAAAAAATCGGGCCCCTCGACCCCCCACGGCCCCCCCTCGCCCCCCACGACCCCTCATGACCCCTTTTCAGAAACGACCCCTCAAGACAAGGAAACAACACCCTGGCACGTCCCCCTGCATGCTGTGTTTTTTGGGAGCGTAGGGAAATGACCCCTTCTCGTCCCCAAGTCCCCAGAGCGCGGGGGAGCTAGGAAACTAGACCCCTAGGGGGGGTGAGTCCCCGTGGAACACTGTAGAAAATTGCATTATGGGCTAACGAAATGGCTGTTAAGACCACCTCCAGTGCTCAGAAAATGTCGGGAAATTAACCTTGGCCTCTCCTCTAATAACCCACAAAAACCCACGAAGGATTTGAACAAATGTTGACCTTGGAATTTCGGCCCAATTTATCCTAGCTCCTCTAGCTGCTAGGTATTTCGTCCCACCTGTAACTAACATTGTTGATGGCCCTCAAAATGGCTGAGATATTCAACAAATTCCATCCCAGAATACCTCCACAAAACTCAACCCCAAATTCCTCTTCCTCCTTACGTCCCACGTGTGGCACAAAATGGAACTGCGCAGGCCCACACAGTGTCTGCTGAACCAGCTCTATGAACATGCTGCAAAGGCTCCCGGATCGATCTGAAGATGACTGATACTCCCTCCTAGGGCTGGCACTCGAGGTCCACCAAAGCAAGGGTGATATTCTCGCCTGAAAATCTCATGCTCAATACCACATGCAAACTTAGCTTCCAAGTCAAGCGTGTTAGTCAAGGTGAATGTTTAAATGATCAAGATGCCCCAAAATTGAGTGCCTCCTCCTATTTTGTCATTATGCCTCCAATTTTCCCATGTGGGGCCCACCCATCGAATTCCTCCATCTTTTCCCTCCAATAGTGTATATTTGCAAGAGGGGAGTGCATTGCCTTCTTGATGCGGTCCCCACCAACCACCAACCATTCGATTTCCCCCCTCTTTCCTATGTTGGGCCTTTGCCTTAGCTCCAAAAATATCAAGTGGGGTCACATAGCCCATTTTTCCTAGGTAAAAACCGAAACATGACAAAATTGGCAAAAAAGGATATTTCCCCTTAGCAATATTGCTAAGTGGGAATATCACATAACCGCATAAAAAATTTTGGGGATTGTTACGGCTCAAACTAGGAGGGGTCCTAGGAAGGATCCTAAAAGGGCAGTTGCTAGGTCAAGGGAAACAATGGAGCGATAGACCATTATCACCTCAACAAAGGCTCCCTGATGTTTACGGACTTTCACCAATGGGAGGAGACCCGTATAAAGGGAATCTCTAGATGAATGAGTCAATGAAAGGATGAGGAGTGATTCCTGTTGCACTCAAATTGTCAAAGTTCTAGGGAAGCGGAAATACCAATTTTTTCAACAAAGATCAGATCACATTTCAGCAGTCCCTGTATCATGGTCATCCCATTCTGCAAATTAAATATTGTAAATGATCTTGGTAAAACCATGAGTCTATGTAACAATGTAGGTAAGCCTATAATTTGATGACGAATTCCATCTTAGGAGGTTATTTTAACCTCACTGATTACCTGTGTTTTTCGACGCAACTAATCAGAAGAGTTTTTTCCCTCCAGCTTAAACCCCCAAAGGTAGGGTGAAATTTATTGTCGAATTATTAGGTGAGTCCTAGTGTTTTAGTCGACTCTGATGTAAAAGTGGTTTGGGAATAATTTATGCTAATTGGCTAAATTATTTTATTACAAATCACTTGGTTTACTAAATCATATTGAGTTGCAGATGGGTTGTGTCTTGATGATCTAAGACGAATGTGTATTCCCTCTTTGAGTCTTGTAAAAGAAAAATCATATGTATTAGAAGGTTGGAAAAATTATTAATCCCCTCATGTGTAAATTAATTAATTTTTCTAACAAAATTAAATTAAATCCTAAGCCAGAAAATTAATTAATTGGAGTCAATTAAATTGTTTAGGAAAAGAAATTCTCCAAACGGAAAAATTCGTAGGTCTTGAAAGAATCAATTTTTAAAGGTCCTCCACCAAGGGAATATTCTCTTTTTCAAGAAAATTTAGACCCTTAGACCTTGGCGGTTAAGTCAAAGTCAAATTTTTGAGGAAATTAACTCTAAATAATTAATTTTGAACTAATTAAAATGGAATTAAATGATAAATTCAAAAATCCCTCAAAAATAAGAAATCAAGGGCCAACATTAAAAGATCTTGAAGTAATTATCAACGGCCAAGATTATTTTGACAAGGATCAAAGAAACTAGCCGTTATTTTTCCATTTGGAGAATTTATTTATAAATTAGAGAATCATTTGAGTCTCTAGTCATCTTGATCTCTGGCTAGAATTGCTACTGAAGCATTGTGTAAACTATTGTCCAGCTGGGAACTATTTTTTCTATCATAATAAAAGACTTTGGGGTGCAATTCAAGGTGTTTTTGCTTATTGATTTGTGGTATGTGCTGACTACAGGCATTTCTACATTGTGTTGAATATTGGTAAGATCTGTTTTTTCATTAAATGGAGATAAAATCATACTATTGATAGTTTTGGGCTAATCTTAGGTGGTTTGATTCCCCATGTGATTTAACATATTATTTTTTGAGATAAATACATAGTGTTTGCAGGTACTTCAATCCTTGGCCTCCAAGTTCACAAACTTGGGCAAGAATCACTGTTGCTTGGATCTCTAGTTTTTATATGGTGGATTTAATCTTCGCTTGGGCTATAGTGAATCATTAATTTTTCTGAAGTATTTTAGCCATTCTTTCAAGTAAAAAATATTTAAAAAAATCATTTTCTCAAAATCCATTTAAAAACCCATGTATATTTTGTAAATAAAATTGTAAATTTAAATTGTAATTTATTTTTTCTAACTTGGGTTGGGGTTTTAGATTTATTTTGTATATATTAGGGGTTTGGGTGTTTCTATTTTTATTTTTGCAGGTTAGATCAAGGAATTAAGTGGAAAAAAAGCTAGATCTAGGCCCTTGAGGTTAAGATCTAGTCTCTTGGAATTTTTTGCAGCTTTCCCACGGCAGAATTTTCAGAAAATCAAAGAGTTGAAACATAAAAAAAATTCAAAGCAGGGGTTTTCAGTTTTTGGCTTTCCTGGGACCAGATCTACCTCCTCCAGGGCCACTACCTCTCTCTCTTGTCCTTCGTCAGCCCTCCTTGCCCTCTGTGTCATCTTTTCGGCCCTCCTAGGCTAGCCGTTAGCCCCTACTAGGCATGTGCAAGCCTATGCTGCTTTCGGCCCTCCTCCCTTGGCCCTCTCTCCTCCTATTCCTTAGCCGCAGCCCTCTAAGGGCTTGCGGCTCCCTTGTGGAGCCTTTAGTCCCTAGGCCCTAGGCCTTGGGATTTGACGCCTGTTTCCCAAAAGCTAGCCTCACTGGGCAAAGCATTGGCCTTTCTTGGCCATTTCCAGCCTCCTTGTGACCCGATCTATCATCCTATCCCATTTATCCCCGCAAATTCGCTTCCTTTGACCTTGTTCTCCAATTTTTTGCCTCTTTTGCCCCAAAATTGACCTGAAACCCTAATTTGAAGATTTAAAGCTAAATACTTGGCGGTTTTGCAGGATTAAGGTCTCAAAATTCATATCTAGCAAGCGGAAAAGTAATCCCAAAGTTTCAACTATTTTCAACGGTGGGACCTTCAAGGCCTTGGGCCTAGGGTTTGACCTTCAAACCCTCATTTTGCCTTAGTTTCATAAAAGCAGTTAAATCATAAATTTCTAGGCACTAAAATCATATTCTAATTGGTCAAAATAGATTAAAATTACAAAATCTAAGTTTTCACAAGTTTTGGCCGCTTGGGCATCTCTATTTTGACCTAGATCTTTTGACCTAGATCTAACATTTTAGCTTACTGGAATTTACTGCATCACTGTGAAATTCAAGTCTGAAATATTTCTGAAGCATATACTTAATTACAACTAAAATTTTGAATTTTCAGTTCCCCAACAAAAACTTACTATTTTTAGACATTTGGGGCAGTCTATTCAGTGTTTTTAGCTTGCTGATCTGTAATTAACTTAATACTGTAATTAATTTATCAGTTCTGAATTTTCTAAATCATTTTCTCTAAAAACTCAAAAAATTAAATTTTTTTCAAACTTTGGTGAAAAGTTTCTATTTTTAGAAGTATTGGACAGGTATTTTTGACTGGGTTAATTTGCTGATTTGTGGTTAATTCACTGTTGTAATAATCATATCAGATCTGAAAATTGCTAAGACGAACTCTCTTAGAGCCCTAAATTTGAAATTCTCAAGTTCTGGTGCATTTTGTTATTTTTTGGCATATTAGATATCTTGTTTGGGCAGTTTTTATCTTGTTGATCTGTCTTTACTTACTGCTATAATCTTAAAATCAGATCTGAAATATTGTTGAATACTCCATAAAGTGTGCCAAAGAAGCTAATTTACATTGCTAGTTGAATTGGAAATTTTATGTTTCAATGTGTTGAGTAATTTTCATTATTTGGAGTGGTTTATGCACTGCTATTATACATTGGTAAATCTGAATTTTCTTAAGTAGTAGTGCTGATATAAACTGTTATAAATCTGTGATCAAGAACTTGATTGACCACTGTTAGCATTTGGCATCTTGGATATTTTGGTATCTTGCTATATTGTTGAAATTTGCAAGCATTTTATCTTGTTTAAGATTGTGATTCACTATTGTTAAGAACCATTAAAAGATTTCTAATTAAAGTACTTAAACAACTTAAGGAGATCTTAACTCAAGATAAATCTCACTCATAATATCTTGCATAAACATTCTAGATCTAGATTTGCATTAATAATTTACCTCCTAACATAAGCTAGGTTGATAGAGATAGAGGTCAACCCTTCTTATCTAGCTTGAGGGGCCTCAGCAACTCTCCAGTGGTTAACACAGTGACCTTGCGGTCGTCAGAGCCACAGTCTCTATAGCGTCGGAGGCATCGAACGATAGAACCCTAACAGAAGGTATCGTTAATCAGGCCCTAGTCTGCTTCTTGTTAGCCTCCTTCCCACAACCTACCTTGGAGCCCAGTTTCAAGATAGTTAAAGGAAGATTACACTTAGACTAGGTATTTAACTAAAATTTACCAAGATCACTGCATCTCACATAGATCCTAGGATTTGCACACCATATAGGTTAGTCAATCATTCAAGCAGCGGGTGTCCATCCGGTCATTTGGTTTCAATTCATAAGAAGCAAGAATTTGTGACTCCATTAAGGCACTGGTCTCATAATAGAAAATCTAATTTAATCATAATCTTGCTTAAATTCAACCAAGTGGATAGGCCACTCATCCGTGTCTCCCAAGTAAGTTAATTTCTCAACTTGTTTTCCTTCACTTCATTTCATAAGGACTACCCCCCATAGTCTATTGTTGGGAGACAGCTAGAACGGAATGAGCGGGGATCAAAGTGACAACCCCCGTCCCAAGCGTTGTCGCGATGCATGTACAATCTGGGTGACAACTTTTTTTGGCACCGTTGTCGGGGACGAGTTTGCTTGTTGCCCGGGTTTACGACAATCTTCCTATCCTACAATCCTTCATTTCTTTATCATTTCATTAGCCCATCAAGCGGCATCACATTTTTTGGCGTCGTTGTTGGGGATAAGTTTAACTTGTTCTCGGCGCTTCAACAACATCCTCTTTCGTCATATCATCTTGTGATTTTTCATTCTTCATTCATTGTTTCCTCAACGCCACAACATTCATTGGCACCTTTCTCTCATCATTTTTCATCTTCCCATCACCTTATCATGTTTCCTTTCACTAATCTTCTCTTCTTGTTCGTTTTCACATTTAGCACCTGGACATTTAGGTTGGTTTCCGATTTGGGTGGCGACTCCACTTATTCATCCATTCACTAGAACATACTCTAGAAGGAATCATGGTAACCTGGTTAACCCTGCTCTCAATCCTAAAAAGGTTCTAAGAGCTCGATTAAACAAGTTACACTCTAGAGACTGTTTAAATTTTCTCAGACGAGAAGCTTTCCTTGATCTCCACTTGCTTTTCATCAACCATCCTATAAATCAAAAAATTCATGGATTATTACAAGCCTTGCAGTTTGTCCAACATCCAAGGATATCCACATGATCTGTCGAATGAGTGTACTATGAACAAGTTGTCGATCTTTCAAGGCAACAATGCAGTCAATGCCGAAACTCATATAAAGAAGTTCAACACCTTCCTACAAAGATACACTCATGCGGCTACATACTATCACGAAGATGTTAGAATGAAATTATTTGTCTTTTCATTAGAAGATGATGCGCTAGATTGGTTTCATGATAAGCCTGATAATTCTTTCTATTTTTGGCAAGATCTCATCAGTGCCTTTAAGGATAAATTAGAAAAGACCAAAATTATCAAAGAATTGACTCAAATGATTCAGGACATGCAAATAAGTCATGAGAGGGAAATGAAAGCCATATAAGAAAATATAAGAATCATTGAATTTAAAGAAGAATGATTGAGAATGTATCATCAAAGAAACATGGAAGAAAATCATGCCAAAGAAATTACTACGGTGAAAGTTGAGTTGATTTCCATTCAAGATAGACTAAATAAAGTAGAAGAGTTTCAATGCAAGTCAGATAATGAAAGAAACAAAGAACTCACAACAGATAGCAAGCCTCCTAGTTCACTGGAACAAATCTCGTCGTGTGTGGAAGAAATCACTTGTCCCGTTGAAAGCAATTTGACGGAGAGTACTACAGTTAGAAAGGAATTGCAGAACTATCAAGATAATTATAATGCTTATAACACTTACATATCACCTTTGACGGAGTATATTCAAAATAAGATCGAGCATCAAGTCAAAGGATCTGCATTACTCACACATTCCATTGATGAAGGAGACAAAGGGGAAAAGTCTGATGTATCTGGTAACCAGGAACAACATGCCAAACAGATAAATCAGAACCCTGATCTCTCCAAATTCAGCATGGCACGTCCAAGAAACAACCCACAGACTTGCCGAAAAATCAACAAATGCACAGCATACATTACATCGATGACATCTGATGCCATGGGCATCGTTTTGTATAGTATCTCTAACCCTATTCCTTTCTTATTTTATGTCATTAGCTAGTTTAATTCATGCATTTATATCATGTTTATATTTTAGTTTGTTAGGATAGATTTTCTCTTCCAACGATATTTTCTATATATGCATGATGATTTCGATGTTGAATGGATATCGTCAAAGAAACAAGGAAGAAAATCATGCCAAAGAAATTACTACTATGAAAGTTGAGTTGACTTCCATTCAAGATCGACTGAATAAAGTAGAAGAGTTTCAACACAAGTCAGATAATGACAGAAACAAAGAACTCACAACGAATAGCAAGCCTCCTAGTTCACTAGAACAAATCTCGTCGTGTGTCGAAGAAATCACTTGTCCTGTTGAAAGCAATTTGATGGAGAGTACTACGGTTAGAAAGGAATTGCAGAACTATTAGGATATTTATAATGCTTATAACACTTACGTATCACCTTTGACAAAGTATATTCAAAATAAGATTGAGCATCAAGACAAAGGATTTGCATTACTCACGCATTCCATTGATGAGGGAGACAAAGGGGAAAAGTCTGATGTATCCGGTAGCCAGGAACAACATGCCAAACAGATAAATCAGAACCCTGATCTCTCCAAAATTCAGCATGGCACGTCCAAGAAACAACCCACAGACTTGCCGAAAAATCAACAAATGCTCAGCATACATTACATCAATGACATCTGATGCCATGGGCATCGTTTGTATAGTATCTCTAACCCTATTCCTTTATTATTTTATGTCATTAGCTAATTTAATTCACGCAATTATATCATATTTTTTATTTTTTGGTTTGTTGGGATAGACTTTCTATTCCAACGATATTTTCTATATATGCATGATGATTTCGATGTTGAATGGATATCGTCAAATAAACATGGAAGAAAATCATGCCAAAGAAATTACCACTATGAAAGTTGAGTTGATTTCCATTCAAGATCGACTAAGTAAAGTAGAAGAGTTTCAACGCAAGTCAGATAATGAAAGAAACAAAGAACTCACAACGGATAGCAAGCCTCCTAGCTCACTGGAACAAATCTCATCGTGTGTCGAAGAAATCACTTGTCCCGTTGAAAGCAATTGACGGAGAGTATTATGGTTAGAAAGGAATTGCAGAACTATCAGGATAATTATAATGCTTACAACACTTACGTATCACCTTTGACAGAGTATATTCAAAATAAGATTGAGCATCAAGACAAAGGATCCGCATACTCAAACATTCCATTGATGAGGGAGACAAAGGGGGAAAGTCTGATGTATCTAGTAGCTACGAAAAATATGCCCAACAGATAAATCAGAACCCTAATCTCTCCAAAATTCAGCATGGCACGTCGAAGAAACAACCCACAGACTTACCGAAAAATCAACAAATACTCACCATACATTACATCGATGACATTTGATGACATGGGCATCATTTTGTATGGTATCTCTAACCCTATTCCTTCATTATTTTATGTCATTAGCTAGTTTAATTCATGCATTTGTATCATGTTTTTTATATTTTAGTTTGTTAGGATAGATTTTCTATTCCAACGATATTTTCTATATATGCATAATGATGTCGATGTTGAATGGATATCTATTTTATGGACTTTTGTTTCCTTGGATGCAGGATATTGGGGTTCTCACGTTACTTCATGGAAGCAACGTGTCCCCATATGGAACCAGATGTTACACTCAAATTGTCGAAGTTCCAGGGAAGCGAAAGTACCAATTTTTTCAACAAGGATCGGATCACATATCAGCAGTCCTTGTGTCATGGTCATCCCATTTTGCAAGTTCTGTATTGCAAACGATCTTGGTAAAACCATGAGTCTATGTAACAATCTAGGTAAACCTATAATTTGATAACGAATTCCATCGTAGGAGGTTTTTTAACCTCACTAATTACCTGTGTTTTTCGACACAACTAATCAGAAGAGTTTTTTCCCTCCAGCTTAAACTCCCAAAGCTAGGGTGAAATTTATTGTCGAATTATTAGGTGAGTCCTAGTGTTTTAGTCAAGTCTAACGTAAAGTGGTTTGGGAATAATTTAAGCTAATTCACTAAATTATTTTATTACAAATCACTTGGTACACTAGATCATATTGAGTCGAAGATGAGTTGTGTGTCTTGAAGGTCTACGACAAATGTGTATTCCCTCTTTGAGTCTTGTAAAAGAAAAATCATATGTATTAGAGGGTTGGAAAAATAATTAATCCCCTCATGTGTAAATTAATTAATTTTTTTGGCAAAATTAAATTAAATCCTAAGCCAGAAAATTAATTAATTAGAGTCAAAATTAAATTGTCTACGACAATAAATTCTCCAAATGGAAAAATTCGTGGGTCTTGAAAGAATCAATTTTTAAAGGTCCTCTACCAAAGGAATATTGTTTTTCTTTTAAGAAAAATTGGACCCTTGGACCTTGGTGGTTAAGTCAAAGTCAATTTTTTGAGGAAATTAGCTCTAAATAATTAATTTTGAGCTAATTAAATGATAAATTCGAAAATTCCTCAAAAATAAAAAATCAAAGGCCAAGATTAAAAGATCTTGAAGTAATTATCAACAGCCAAGATTATTTTGACAAAAATCAAAGAAACTAGCCGTTATTTTTCCATTTGGAGGATTTATTTATAAATTAGAGAGTCATTTGAGTATCTAGTCATCTTGATCTCTGGCTAGAATCACTGTTGAAGCATAGTGTAAACTATTGTCCCACTGGGAACTATTTTTTCTATCATAGTAAAAGACTTTGGAGTGCAATTCAAGGTGTTCTTGCTTATTGATTTGTGGTATGTGTTGACTACAAGCATCTCTATGTTGTGCTAAATATTGGTAAGATTTGTCTTCTCATTAGATGGAGATAAAATCATACAATTGATAGTTTTGAGCTAATCTTAAGTGGTTTGATTGCCCATGTGATCTAACAGATTATTTTTTGAGATAAATACATAGTGTTTGTAGGTACTTCAGTCCTTGGCCTCCAAGTTCCAAAACTTGGGAAAGAATCATTGTTGCTAGGATCTCTAGTTTTTATATGGTGGATTTAATCTTCGCTTTGGCTATAGTGAATCATTAATTTTTCTGAAGTACTTTAGCCATTCTTTCAAGTAAAAAATATTAAAAAAATTATTTTCTCAAAATCCATTTAAAAAACCATGTCTATTTTGTAAATAAGATTGTAAATTTAAATTATAATTTATTTGTTCTAACTTGGGTTGGGGTTTTAGATTTATTTTGTATATATTTGGGGTTTGGGTGTTTCTATTTTTATTTTTGCAAGTTAGATCAAGGAGTTAAGTGGAAGAAGAGCTAGATCTAGACCCTTGAGGGTAAGATCTAGTCTCTTGGAATCTTTTGCAGCTTTCCAACGGCAGAATTTTCAGAAAATCAAAGTGTTGAAGCAGAAAAGAATTTTAGAGCAAGGGTTTTCAATTTTTGGCTTTCTCAGGACCAAATCTACCTCCTCCAGGCCCAGCGTCTCTCTCTCTTGGCCTGCATCATCTCTCATTGCCCTCTGCGTCATCTTTTCAGCCCTCCTAGGGTTGTGCGGGCCTCTCCTCCTTTCAGACCTCCTCCCTTGGCCCTCTCTCCTCCTCTTCCTTAGCCGCAAGCCCTCTCCTCCTCTTCCTTAGCCGCAGCCCTCTAAGGGCTTGCGGCTCCTTTGTGGAGCCTTTAGGCCCTAGGCCTTGGGGTTTGGCCCCTAGACCCCTATTTCCCAAAAGCTAGCCTCATTGGACAAAGCGTTGGCCTTTCTTGGCCATTTCCAACCTCCTTGTGACCCAATCTATCATCCTAGCTCATTTATCCCCACAAATTCACTTCCCTTGTGTTAGGATATTCCGACACATAGGAATAGTTAAGTATAACTTGGTCTAGTATAGAGTTAGGTAAAGTGTGTTTCTTTACTATGTACATTTGTAACTTACAAGCCGACGGTCACGATATGTAGTGATCCGACGGTTCATTCTCTCCTCGGTATTACCGACACTTGATCCGTGGCTTGACACCCGATTGGTCCATGAATTCTATTTAAAAGCGCATGGAGGGTCATTTGTAGGTTAACCGTGCATGAGAGAAGCTTATGTAAATTTTCATTCTTTTATTAATAAATTGCCTGTAGTAGCCACGTTGGCACAAGCGTGGACTGTTTCC
>APFE031159932.1:398489-442641 GCA_000404065.3 Pinus taeda
ATAAATTCCCTGAAGTGGCCGCATTGGCTCAGGCCGTGGACTGTTTCCCTCTTTGAGGGTTTTAACCACGTCAAAATATTGGTGTATTGATCTGTGATCTGTTTGTGAGCGGTGTCCTTTGGTGTTCTGTCTGAGGAACTTACCCTGTAAATTCCTACACCTTGACCTTGTTCTCCAATTTTTAGCCTCTTTTGCCCCAAAATTAACCTGAAACCCTAATCTGAAGATTTAAGGCTAAATACTTGGCGGTTTTGCAGGATTAAGGTCTCAAAATTCATATCTAGAAAGTGGCAAAGTAATCCCAAAGTTCCAAAGATTTTCAACGGCAAAGTAATCTCCTTCAAGGATTCTCCCTAGAACATATATCTTACATTCTATACCCCTCTCAGTGATTGATGACTCTATTGGGGAGTCCTCTTCTTCTTCCTCCACTCCTGCTTCGAGCTCTGAGGTGCCTTTATGTTTACATTTTATGTTTGAAATGGGTTTTGTATTTGTATTACTTTTATTACTATTGGTTAGCTCCTTACCTGTGGATGATTGATGGATTTTAATCCTTTTGGATTGTCCTCTGTCTGTTTGTGTTTTCACTTGTATTTCCGTTCTTTTGGCAACTACGAGTTTCCTTGTCACTTGCTCACTACTTTTATGACTTCTTGTACTTTCTAGTCCCTTTGACCTGTGTTTGGTCACTTGTGGACAAAGATAAAATTGTTTTATGTATTGTTGCAATAGTAGTGCTATCTTGAACTCGGGCAAACAATATTTTTCAAGGGGTAATTTTTAGGGGTAATGTTGTATTATATATTGAAAAATCTTGTTGTAATAAAAGTGGATTGTTGGTTTGATTAATGGAATATGTACTATCTAAGTTTTGAAGAGCATGGAGTTGTGTCAACCATTGCTACTGTGCAACTTTGCAACAGATGGCTGGTGAGTATATAATAGAGATATGTGGAAGGTTGTAACAGTGCTAGTTGTTGGCCATATGGGGTTTGTGAGTATAACACTTGCTTTACTTGCAGGATAGAATCATAGCACGTCTTCAGCAGCCCTATTCACTTGATTGCCTTCCAGTTGTATGATATGGATGCATGTCTTAGGAATCAACCATTTGATCATCAGGTTCTCTTTCCTGGTTATAAGTTATATTGATGAATCCCTTTATTTGGTCTTTCTTATGCGTGTTCATTGTTTCCGGAATGTGAATAAAGTGAATAATAAATATACATGTTGATGTCTATCAAACAAAATATGAAGAATGATAATTGTAAATAGGGAGGTTAAGGAGAATTTTACTTTTAAGTCTAGATATTCCTGACATCCATGTAATTCTGTCATTATGTTTGTATCCAGTTTCAGTCATCATGCATCACCAATGTCAGTAGTGTTGGAACATTAGTGTCTGGTCGTAAACTATATAAATGTTCAAAAATAAAGTTGAAGACACAGTAATGAGGGATAAAATTGAAAAGATGAAAACGTGACAGAAGAAGAATGACATTGACAGTAGGGAGAGATGGAAAGCTATGAGACAATTAAATTCAAAAAGACATGAAAGATGAAGGTGAGGCAAACACCTGGCACTCTAAATACATGAATGAAGGGAGACATCAAGATGAGTGTGTTATACCATATGGACTTCTAGAGAAGGTGTTAAAGTAAAATTTTCTCAATTTTTTCTTCTTTATTCTTTATCAATTTGTGCGTGCTTGTGTAATATTGTTTTCTGTTTATCCATAATGATATCATGGCGATGGAGACAGTTGTAATTAAACATGAAAAAGTTGGAAATAGACTTCTTCGTGTTTGTTTCTTTCTCAATTTGTGTGTGTAATATGGTGCACTGTTTAATACAATTTATGGAGAGTGGAAGAAAACAAGACAGAAAGCGTGCTACTTGCAAAAATGTCAAGACTCAAGAAATCAGTGAGTGTAGTAGAGAGAGAGAGCAAAGCCAAGGAAAACAGACAGAATTGCAGCTGATGCTGGAAATGAGAGACAGAATTGGACAAAAAACATGCATGAAGGGAGACATCAAGCTCAGTGTGTTTCAGCTGTACCATATGAACTTCTACAGATGGTGTTGAAGTAAAATTCTCAATTTTGTTGTCTGTTTTCGTTGTCAATTTGTGTGTGTTTAATATTAGGTACTGATAATCCATAATGCTATCATAGCCATCGATATGGGGTTGTGATTGAAGTTGAACATGATGAAGTTGGACATAAATTTCTTCATGTTTGTTTTTTGTCAATTTTTTTGTGTAATGTGGTGCACTGTTTAATTCATGGAGAGAAGAATAAACAAAACAGAAAGCAAGCAACTTGCAAAAATCAAAAATGTCTTGACCCAAGAAATCAGTGAGGGTAGTAGAGAGAGAGAGAGAGCAAAGCCAGTGAAAACAGATGGGATTGCAGCTGAGGAAATGCGAGATGGAATTGGACAAAAATCTGATTTAGAGATGCCCCAGCAGAGAAGTTTGAAAAGTTTGAATTGTAGAAGCAAAAGATCTCAAATATAGTGTGTGAGTGGTTGATGTGCGAGAAATTCAGAGTCGTGGCAGCTGTGGATGATGTCAAAATAGTAAGTTGAAGACTCAGCAAGAGAATTGACAAGCAAAATATTCAGAGAGGACTTTAGCAGCACAGTGATGGACACATGCACAGTTATTAATGTAATGTACATGGTCAATAGACTGAAGACCCAAATGCAGGCAAAATTATATAGGCTGCCAACAGGTCTAATTTTTGTTTTTATTTTTCTAATGCTATATTTGATTTAATCAAATTGAATTAACTTTTTGGAGTCTGTCACCTTCTATAAGTTCAGCTCTTGGTCATATTGAAGCATGTTTTATGTCAGCAGGAGACATGTACCTGTTTTTTCTGAGCAGATAAGTCAGTCTTTGAGCTATTCTTTTGTGCTAAAAATTATTCTTCATTTGAGGCTGCAAAAGATATTTGAAGTGCTATTGGGTGAAGTTTTAAGGAATCATGGGTGGCATTAAATTGAAGAGGTTAAGCTGACAGTTGAAAGGACAGTTTGACAACTGAAATTTATTGAGTTGTTAATACACAGGAAAATGATGATTTCCTTGAAGGCAATTGTATAGAGACAAGCTGAAGATCAAAGATGTGGACAGTAAGCTATAGAAAATCCAGAACCATTGGTAATTGGACAAGGAATCAAGAGAAGATGAATGGAGACAGGCGATGTAAAAAATTATGCCTCACCTAGATTTAATGAATACATGTACTGCCTTGAAGATACAGGTTGAATGATTCCAGAAAAGGAATAAAATTAACCTTATGTAGTGATAATAAAGGAGATAAGGTAGTTAAAAAACAACACACTAGAAATTGATGTTGCAATGGATTTATGATTTTTATCAGGCTCAAGCCTCAAAACAATTCCCAATGATTACTGGACTCGTGACACAGCACACAGCCAATCAACATATTGTTGGCGCTACACAGGAGAGTGGATATGTAAGATGCTCAACAACTACAACAGACCTTTTCCTCTATCCTTTCAATGCTCTGCGGATGTCCTTTGACTGTAAGACTTTTTCTTTCTGTGGTAATTCTGACAGATCCCTTACAGCTCCTCTAGTGGCTCCTGCAATGGTTGCAGAATCATGTTGGTATGCCAGTGTTGAATCTGGTTTGTACTGATCACAAGGTGATTTTAAATGGATGGAGATTAATGTAGATGGTATATTGCATTCTCCTTTTATTGGATCATTTATTGAAATCAATTGGCTACTAGCCAAGAAGAAACGACCACTGACCAAAGTTTTTCAGTGTCGTGGAGTGGTGAAGGAAAATTATTTCCTCCAACACAGCAGAAACATTTGGAATGAGTGAGGCTCTGATAGCAGTTGTTACAGATCTGCTTGATAAATATAGCCGCATAGAGAATGTACAGGAACGTTTTTGAAATAAATGATATATTGAAAAAATGTAATCATACATTTGGACAATGTGACTTCTTTATATAGTGCTTGAAGAGATGGGACAGTCATGAAATTGGGGTATTAATTAATAATAACAAATAATAAGTATATACGACAGTTTTGTTATGAAGTATATATTATCTAAACTCTTGTTATATACTATTTATTATTTAAATTTAATAATATATCCAAGGTATATTACAGTTTTAAAGTTTACCTAAACACAACAAAATAATAAGTTATATACGACATAGTTTTGTTATGAAGTATATATTATCTAAAGTTTAAACTCTTGTTATATACTATTTATTATTTAATTTAATAATATACCCAAGGTATATTACAGTTTAATGTTTACATAAACACTTCATATTAAGAGAATTATTCTAACTAATCACACTTGATTAAGCGTAATATTTCCTCTTGGAAATTACCCGAACACCATCTAGGAATTTAAGAGTTCTGTGATTATTTGCAGTGAGTAATTTTTGTCAAACAGTCTGACCATAGTGTGCTGTAGGTGCGAGTTTGTTTTTCACAGTCTCACATGTAATTACACAGAGGGGAAGAAATAGAGAGCAGGCATCATGCTAATCACTGTTTCATATATTAAACTCAAGAATAAGAAATAACCACTGGCATATATTATCATAAGGTGGAATGGTTGATGCATAAACATCAAACTCAACATTTGTCAGACCCAGAAATCATATTTATATATGTATATAAGTCTACCATACACAGTCTTCAATTCTGCCAGGGAAAATACCATACAAGTGGAGGGATAGAACAGGTTTATATATAGAGGTAAGTGCTGCCACAAAAGCTCCAAACCACAATGGACATCATCCTCTCAATAGGAAGGCTGCTACAGGCACAATAACAATGCATCCTCTTCCAATGAGCTTCTCTGGCATATGGTCTTAGATCTAGTGCAATGGCTTTTCGGTTCCGCAAATTGTCTCCTTATGACTGGTACCAATGTCTTCAAGCCAGGCTACACGGCCTCTTCATAGAGATTGCTGGACACTTCTATTATTTGGCCCCTTTTTCCCTTGTAGTCGGAGAGGAGATGATAAGGAGCAGCTTGATTCAGATCAGGGAATTATGGTACTGCTGATATGGCCCATTAAGAAAATGAAACTGAAGCTGATTTACCAGCCCACAAAGCATTCGGCCTTGTTACCGCTCAAACTAGCAGGGGTCCTATGAAGGGATCCTATAGAGCAACTGCTAGGTGAAGGGGCAACAATGGAGCGATAGCCCACTGTCACCTCAGCTAAAGCTCCCAGCTCTTTAGGACTTTCACTGATGAGAGGAGACCCGGTAGTAAAAGGAATCACTAGAAGGATGAATAAATGAAGCGAAAAGGAGTGATTCCTAAGGCCTATTCGCAAGAGAGATTCAAATGTATGGTTTGCTTGTTTGAGAAGCAAGGTGTAAGGCTCTTTAAGAAGGGCCAAGGGAGTTACAAGGGCTAGGGTTTTCAAATGGGACTTATAAAGGAGGAACTTAGTCCTAGAAACTAGTGTTGCAAGAAATGTCCCCCCCCCCGGATCAAAAGCCCGATCCGCGATCCGTATGGATCCATGGGTGATCCGCTCTCCCAAACGCGGATCGGGATGAAAAATACGGTTCCTGCCATTTTGGAACCGTACAGCCCGATCCACGTTTCGGTTTTTCTGAAACGCGTTTCGGTTTTGTTCGATCTGCGTTTCAGTTTTCCCGATCCATGTTTCGGTTTTTCCGAAATGTGTTTCGGTTTTCCCAATCCGTGTTTCGGTTTTTCCAAAACGCGTTTCAGTTTTTTCCGAAACGCGTTTCATACAAAGACAATTGAGAAACTATATGCTTAGCACTGATCCATTTGGGAGCATGCATGCAATTAGAGATCGAGATACTTTTTCTTCTCTTTAGTGGTGGAACATGTGTGGAGGTGCTATTCCACTTCTACAGACTTTGAGGGTGCTATCACAGTTGGTAAACACTTCTTCTGCAGAGAGGTGTTGGAGGCTGGAGCTCTTATTCTTTCATCCACAGTGTTAAAAGGAACAGGTTGAGTTTAGACTGGGCAGAGAGCTTGGTTTATGTTCATTACAACTTGCGATTGTTGTCCCATTACTGTGATGATGCAAAGACTAGTAAAGACCTTAAGGTTTGGGACAGGAATCCAGAGGACCCCAATTTGGAGGATGGAGTGTTGCGATTAGAGCAATTCAAGGATGCTCTTATCCAGGTATATCCACTGTGGTAGAATTTTGCTTCACTTTCTAGATTTTTGGGAAATGACACTTCCGCGTCCCCGCTTCCAAAAAACGTCCACGTTTTGTCCCCACTTCATGCAACATTGCTAGAAACCCTTGTGAAAACTTGGTTTCCAAATGGTCTTTGTAAAATTATCTTCCAAAAGTTGTGGGACCACACGGGACCAAGTGGACCCACGGTTAGGTCAAGTGGGTGTAGTTGATCAATCAAGGGTGTGCTTGACCTAATTGTGGGGGAGAAGGGTGTGAAAAATCAGTGACCCCGAATCCTACTGCAACAACTGATTAAGTTTCTTCTATTTGTTAAATAACTTGAACAATTTATTTACTACATTCTACGATAAATATTGAAACTAATACACTACAGCCTTCACAAATACAATACTGCAGAAGAAATAAAAACACTGGAAGAATAAATGCACACACACAATAATACATCGTTATTTTTGGACCAATGTCCCCGTAAAACCCAACTTGGGAAAATCGGTGCAGCAGTGGAGAATTTTATTATTATGCAGTAGTAGGACACACAGCAACACAGTAGAGGGCAAGAGATCAAATTTTTCTTATTGGTGAATTGTGAAAAAAATGATGCCCTAGGTCACCTATGGAGGTTAGGCCTAGAAAGAAATAGAGAAGGTGAGAAAGGTGTGCTTTAGAGTGATCACGAGTGGAGGATCAGTGCCTCATCCTTTGGGAGAAATGGAGTCAAGGAGATTGCAATGCTTGGGATGATTTTATTTAGTCAAGGAGGCCTCTAAAACAATTTCACATGGCAGTTAGGGCATGGGACAATTGCTTCAAGGTCTTTACACTTCGATCTGCAATATATGATGACTTATCAAGATAAAATTTCGTCAAAATATCTCTAAGAATATTCACTTATTCAAACATGGCCCATGACATGATGCAACGCTATAAAAAGACAAATTTCCACCATTTCACATAAGAAGAGCAGTAAATTTCAGCCTAGTATAGTGAAAAATCCCAGCAACATGCATGTGACAAAAGAAAATGACAAAATAGCATTGAAAGAGTACTTACATTGAAAAAAAAGTATATCCAATCATTCATCATTATATGCCAATAGTGAAGCTCCAAGACAAAAATGAAGAGATCCAAACATCAAAATTCATCCAATTTCATCCTCCCAAAAGAATAGTGAATATAACACAAGAGAGAATGATCCAATCCACAGGTGATGATGATCAAAATGATTCAACACACTTGTATTTATACACTTCCTAATGAATTCGATTTAGCTAATTAAGCCTAATTTTAGCCCCTCAAATAAAATAATGTGCATAATAACAAAACTTTTGGTGACAAGCCCACCAAATAGCTTAATAATGTAAAGACAAGCCTTTCAAGAGGGTCGAATGATCAACAAAGTGAGTCGTTGGGCCTTCGAGGAGGCCTGTTGAAGTCCAAGAGGCGCCATAATGAAGAAATGGACTCCAAACATAGTGGACAAAGGGATTTCCCCTTGTTATCCAATCAAGAACATGTGGTGCTCCCAAGTGGGTGTGGGGCCACAAGGACATCCTCATGAGTCTCCAAATGGATCAAATATGCTTGTAGACCATCTGTAAGGGCTTGAGTAAGCCCTCCCTCTGCAGCGGAAGGCATCCTGAAACATCTGCAAAGTGTATGGTGCAACAGTGGAGCCGGTTGGGCATGGTGGACCAAGTGCATCATCCTCATCCAAAAGGTGGAACACGAGCAATCAATGAACGTTATTGGGGATCCATGAAGTAATATCTACTATGGTGGAGGCCCATGGCTCTCAACGCTCACCCTACAAGTGCCAATGTGACCCTCTGGAGGGCTAGGACCCTGTATAGGGAGACCAAACCCTAAATGAAAACCCACCTGCAATCCTGCATAAGATCCAATGCGTCCCCTTGCCTTCTAATACAACAAATCATTAGAATAATCAAGTAATAATGCTTACAAATCATGGGATCAATGGGGCACTTCATGGTGGCATGCCCTTCCATAGTGGGATTTGTCATGTACAAGTGTCTCCAAGCTCAATAAGGGGTTAACTAAAGACCCTACGATGGCATGTCCATAGTACATCCTTTAAGAGGTAGGTGGCAAGTGATATAATAATGGAATGGAGTGGGAAATCAGGGGAATCATCCAGACCTCATGTCAAGGTACATGGGTAGCTATAATAAGGGAAGCCCACACCTGGGTATACGAGTGTAGGAGGGAGCAAATCACAGTACATGAGTTACTCTGACCTTTGTTTTTCCACCCTTCTTCATATGCCCTTTGCTTTTTATTGATTTTTCTTCATAACTGCTTGGGGCTCCAGGGGATGAGAGCATGATGTGTAAGATGTAGCAGTGGATACCCCCTTAAGGTGGTGCGGTTCATCACCCACCAAGGATTGGGACAATCATGGGTTCCTTAATGATAGAGGGGGCTCATCTAGGGCCCATAGGAACCAGGGTGATGCCCATGGATAACAGATAGAGCTCATGCTTGGCTTTTGCCCACGTGCTAAATTTGTATGTCCCGACCATCTTTTGCATTTTGTGGTACATTTCCTGTTGAGAGTGGCCAAATTATGGCTTTTATTTTCTTTCTAGCTACATCAACCTCCGAGGCATTGTTCCAGGCCTGACCCAAGGTGTGGACAAGGGGAGGGGGAGGCTAACCCTATGTGGACCCAGTGGACACATGTGGACCCGAATGGGAAGAGAGATGGATGGGGCTCAAATAAGTGGAGAGCGAGTAATATAGGTGGTATCGGGAAGCGAGACCACATAATCAAAATTGAGATTTCCCGTGTAGTGCCAACCTTAAGCTAATGGTAGGTAAAGGAGATCCCACAGGACTAGGATACAAGGATAACCAAGAAATCGGGCAATGGAGACAAGAATACAAACCTAACCCACTCTTTCCGCCGAATCCCCCCACCAATTCATGCCCAAAAGTGTCCATGACAAGTAAGGGAAACTACTCAATTATACCAATGAAAAGCCTTACCTTTGGGGTCGGGAGGCCCACCTTCAAACATACATTCATAACAAATGGGCGAGGGACCACATGGATGGCTCAGGTGGTGGAGCACATCGAGCTATCTGGGGGTTGTTGCCTGTTGGCTGAGGACCATCTAGAAGAAAAATATGTCTCATGTGCATACTACCCACAGGTGGTGGGTAACATCTGGCTCCAACTGGGACATGAGCTCTCAAAAAAGCGCGCAAAGCCACTTGAACGGGAGGTCATGAGAACACCAGCAATCTCTTGGTACCGTAAAACTGTTACCTACACATATCAAAGACCAAGCACACGAGGCAGCATGTTTTTGTGGTGTCTTATGATCACCCATGTTTAGTATTAGGTCGTAAAACCCAACAAGAAATTAAAGTGCAAATTTAATCTAAATGCAACTAATCTATCATGAGAATATCATATGATGTTAGTTCTAATGAGAAAATAAGCATGCAATGCATCCTACCCTAACATGCACACGACGAAGCTAATATTAAGTGTAATCATAAAACCATTGCAACCAACATATCATCAAATCCATATAAATATGTCTGCCTATATGATTACTCATGCAGCGAATCCCAAAGTGAATGTAAACCTAATCACATGGAGGATGATGTGGTTGTTGATTTCTGTAGCATCGGATGTGCTCTAGCCTCGAAATTTTGCAGAGAGGCTAAGACACGTGCATTATCCAATACCTAGAAATCGTTTAGGAAAATTCCACCTAGAGATGATTTAATTAAAATAATTAACTTCTTTAAATGGTTCCCTAAGTTTAAACTTAGGAAATTTGGTTAATTAAAAGTTATTAATTAAATCTAGTGTGAATCTTCTAGAAGAAGACAAGGATCAACTCCCAGTTAATCTTAGCCTTTGATTACGTTTTAATCTTGGTCGTTGGTGCTCCAACGAGAGATGATAAGAAGGAGCTTGATGGGCACTTGGAGAACATATCAAGAGAGAGAGATCAAGAGATCGAATTTCTCAAGAGTAGCAGCGTTGAGTTGCCAGAGAGAGATCAAGTGATCTTCTTGCGGTGAGGGGTAGGGATAGTAGTCTGGAGGAGAGTTTTCTAGATCCGGAAAGTGCAAGGCAGAGAAGGTATAGAGAGGTTCAGAGAGGCAGCGCAGTGCCATGCAGAGGCGGAGCAGAGCTTCAGAGGGAGTTCTAAATTCAGCTGGGAGAGTCGAGATCTAGTGCCAGAAGCCGAGGTGTGAGACCGGAGGGCCAGAGGGTCGAATTTCCAGACAACAGGAGATCAGAGGAGGAGGTGACACAGAGCCCAGAGATTGTGACGCAGATATGCGTAGGTTGACGCAGAGGCAGCGTGGGCTAGCTTCTAGAGCCTGATCAATGTCGGATCGCCAATAACAGTGCGAGATTTTTTCTCACTAACTCTTTGCCAGTTTATTCTCTATATCAAATTGCCAGTTTGGGCATCTAACGATTTGTACTCATAAACTATTGCATAATAATAAAAGCCTCAGTTGTTGCACTGGTTTTCCCAAGTTGGGTTTTTCTGGGGACATTGTCCAAAAACAATTGTGTAATGTGTGTGTGTTTATTTCTCTCCAGTGCAGTATTTAGTTTCCGTAGTATTTATTTTGTGTAGGTTGCAATGTATGTATTTCGATATTTGTTGTAGAAAACTGCAAGTAATTTGTTTAAAGGAATTTAACAAATAGGAGAAATATTATCAGTTGCTCAGAAAATATATATATATATATATATATAACATCGACACACAGTTCCTATATGTATGGGATTGCCATACAATTCTTCTTCGTTATATATGGCGTCAATTTTATGCATTGTATGTACGAGATTGTCTCACAGTTCTTCATTGTTGTTCATTAGCATCACAATTCTTCTCAACTATAAGTATGGCCTCGGACAATGTAAAAGCAATATGTCTGAAGAGATACCCTATTTCATATATATACATTTATTATTTTATATGCAGAGATCTTGTGGACTTGACTTTGATTTTGAGCAGTGAGACTTGACAATAATCTTTTGTACTGGGATATTCTAGACAAAGATCAGTAGCAACATATGTCATAGTAACAACTTTCTCTCATTATCGGATGTCAGTTCACAAATGAAATTGTGAACTAATTTGGATTGACCTTAGGAAGTCAGATATGTCTAATATGGATGTACTTTGTATCTCAACTGAACAAATTGATGAAATCTAATAGAAGAAGAAGATTTGATTACGGCTTTCCAACTTTTGGGGTTTTGCCTTGGTCTCCAACCAATATTGGTGTCTCTATGTGTGCATGTTTTTCTTCTATTGTTCCTTTATGTTTTGTTGCATTACTAATGTTATTGTTCTTTCTACATAATTGTTGATGATGTTGTGATATAATGTGGTAAATACATATGTAAATGTTGGAAAGTTCGTAAAGGTAATTATCTAAAGCAAAGAACAATATAGCCCTAGAAAAATTAACAAATTCTTGGCCAATTTTATTGCAAAAGTATTGTCAATTAGAAGAGGAGTAGAATGCACTTGTTTCCCCTGCAAATCTTCAAGAATTTTCCTAAGCCACACAATCTCCTTGGTTGCTTCTGCAGATGCCACATATTTTGCCTCTGTTGTGGAATCTCTTGGAATTTGTGTGACCTCCAAGAGACAGCGCCTGATCCAAGACTCATAACATAACTTGAAGTAGATAATCCATTTTCCTTATCTCCATCAAAGTCTCAATCAAAGTATCCAATCAAGTTAAAGTCATCCACCTATGTATATTTGAGTCCAAAGTCTTGAGATCCCTTCAAGTACCATAGAACTCTTTTTGCAGCAAACCAATGACCCTCACAAGGTTTTTGCATAAACCTGGAAAGGATTCGAACAGCAAATGAAATGTTTGGTCTGGTAGTAGTGAGGTAATTAAGAACATCCTACGAGCTATATGTACTTAATTTCATCCTCAAATTCATTTCCTTCTTTGCATGTGAGCTTTAAATTTTGTCCTTTGGAGTAGTCAAAGGATTGCATTCAACCATGCCAAATTTATTCAACAAATCTCCAATGTACTTCTTTTCAAAGACGAATATAAACTTCTAATGATGAGTTACTTCAATACCCAGATAGTAGTGAACATATCCCAAATTTGTCATCTCAAATCCTTTCCTCAATTCTTTCTTTACGGATGCAATATAATTTTCATTGTTCCCTGACATCAGTAGATCATCTACATAGACCACAAGATAGACAACAGTTTTGTCAACTTTCTTGACAAATAAAGTTGCATCATCAAGAACATAGAGTTTGAAATTTAGTTCAGAAGATGGACAAGAGGCCGAATCTATTAGCTTTCCTGGTGATCAATTGTTTAGCAATTCCCTTTCAGTTGGGACAAGAGTTTTAAGTGTCAACCCTTCACAGAATTTCAGAGATTCCATCATCAAGAGATCAGAGTTATACACAGGAAAGAATCCAAATTAACTTGTGTTTCAGCAATGAATTTATAAGGCTGAATTTTGTGTCACATAAGAAGGCCAAATAATAGTGAGATTGAGATTCATTCCAAATCTGATAGCTCATTAGGCCGCTTTACCTTGCTGCAGCAGATCAGTCATTTCAGTGGTAGTTCGAGCTATTCTTCGTCCTCTCATCCCTGCCTACCAAAGGGAACCAAATCATCAAATTATCCAGCATTTCTTGGAAGGGCCAAATAGCATTTGTTTGTGTGAATATTGGTGCCAATCACAGGAGAAGGAGGTCGAATTTCAGAACTAAAAGGGTCACTGGTTTGTTTGTATTCCAGAACTGAGTTTCCTATGTCTGTAGCAGCCTGTCTCAAGAGGCCGAGTTGGTACTTTGCCTGATCAAGTAGATCTAAAACACCTTCAAGTTCAATTTCTGCTAGCTGATATTTGTTCCAGGTATCAAAGAGACGACTGAATTCAGGGAAAAAGGATCACTATGATATGCATGCTCCAAATCTGGAAATTTTCTTGAAGTTGTGCCTATGTATACCAGTAGCAGCTCATCTTGGAGGTTCAGAGATAATTTAGATCAGCCATTCTAATTTTTGTCCATGGATGCTAAATTTCCAGGTGTACTCTCTGCAATGGCTTTGTAATTTTTCTATCAGTCTCAATAAGATCGTTCTCTGCCTTAGAATTGCTCCTAATTTAGTTTGTTTACCAGTTGTTTAACAAAATGCATGCGTGAGTTCTACAAGTAAAAATTATCAGAATTAGCACGACAATTGTTAGAGAAAAGATGTTAAAGGCAACCTTGATATTCTTGGAAACATTTGGGAAATAATCCTACCAACTAATTGGAAACACAAACATACACCTACAGCAGTTTATTCCCAAACAATTTTTCCAATGGCGCAAAAAGGGAAAGGTACAAAAGGGGATCATGGAGGAGTTGATGAGGCAGAGCCAACAATTGGTGAGGCAGAACCAGCAGATTCTAGAGGGGATGCAACAAATGATACATAACCAGAAGAGAAGGCAAGCATGTGCACCCACAGCCCAGCAATACAACACCCATATGTATCGCCAGTCTGGTCGTCCTGCCATGCCTCATTTTCTGGATGAACCAGAGAAGGAGAAGCATAGGTCAGGGGTTGGATCATCATGTAGAGGAGGGCAGTTAGGGGGTGAAACCAAGAGGCACTTCTGTTGGTGGAGACCTGGCTTTAGATATCAGAAGCCTGAGGAGGAGGTTGAACATGAGGCTGAGGGCACGCAGGATTGTGAGGAGCACGTAGATACACCCAGTGTGACACAGGACTCAAGAGCCACCCTTGTTGGAGTTTCCTTTGGTAGCCCTGGTTGACGCATTGGTGGAGACAGTTGAGCATATACCCATCGATGAGGTGCCAGGGGACACAGAGGTACCCACCATTGATGAGGTGCCAGGAGACATATCCCCAGTCGCTGAGGTGCCAAGAGACATATCCCCAGTCGATGAGATGCCAAGAGACATATCCCCAGTCGATGAGGTGCCAGGAGACACAGAGATACCTAGAGTTGTGACTAAGTTTTCAAATGTTAGCCGCCCACAGCAGTTTCATCAGCTCTAGGCCGACCTTCTAGCATTGAAAAAGAAGGCCACGACAGTGCGAGATACCATTCTGCAACATAACGAGGAGTTGGCGGGCATGAGAGCAATTTGTGTCAAGTCAACAACCAAGCTGGCTTGCATTAGGGAATGATTGGATTCCCTAAAGGTATAGCTAGAGGAGAACACATTGGAGTGCCAGAGCAGTCCTCGTCAGGCATACATAGGTGGGGCTAATCGCATTGTTGGGTTACCTCTGCACATTGGAGAGAGAGAGGCAGAGTTACCTAGACAAATCTCGTGTGTTGACTAGGATTATGAGATGAGGCGACATGAGTTACGCAAGGCACAGCGTCCATAGGTGGGAGTTGTTGCGTGTATGGGTGTTCATGCATTCGATCCTCTCTTGGGGTTGGATAGCGAGAGATATTGAGTTGGTATCTGGTGGAGTCGGCTAGGTGCCTGGATATATCCATGGCCAGGAGCATAGTCCAACAGGGGTCGTGGGTTACCAGAGGAGTCTAAGGGCCAGACTAATATTAGGATCCAGGTGGGATTCCACACCACAGCATGGGCTTGGTTAGTGGTGGTATTAGTGGTGCGATGGATCCAGTGACCGAGCGCACCCACACACTTACAGATCTCCATTAGCACTAGTGACAAGATAGTTTTATAGGGGAGCAGACAAAATTCCCTGAGTTGTCTTGGCATATTGATTATGTGCGAGGTCACAGGTGATTAGCCTACTCTAGCAGGAGCTAGTAGGAGGAGTTGGCATCAACAAGGCACTAGACAGGGCATTGCATGGAGACGGTGCTCTCTTACTGGTATATTGGACACAGGAGCTACTGAGGCTAGGCACAGTAGTGCCAATTCCGTTAGCCTATGGGGAGTTAAGCCGCTCAAGTCTGTCAAGGCAGATGAGGAGATATGGCTCACATCGTATAGGGCTTACTAGCAACATGGTGGATGCATTGACACATACGGGATGCCATATGGTACAAAGTGGTACGACAGTGAGCATTGGCATCCAATGGTGCACAAAGTTGTGCCATGAAGTTCAATGTTATGCAAAGGAGTGCAAGGGTACGTATTTATGTACAGCTGAGCATGATGATGCACAACAGGTTGTTGGAGTGTTGCCACATAAGAGATCTCCTGACGAGAACGTCAGGCACACCATTGGGTTTGGCACACCCATATTTGGAGAGCGAGTTGATCACAGGGCTGATCATGCGCTTCCATTTATCACTCTCCAGCATTGCACACTGACACAGGGGACTTGGCTATCGTCTCTTGATGATTTCATCACGAGCAACAGGACCAAGGAGGTTCATCTAAGATAGTTGGACAAGACACAGTGCATCAAGAGAGAGGCTTTCCAGCCGTGGCATATGGTTAGGGCACGAGTTGGCAGGTGCAGGCTCGGGGATGGTCTATGTTCAAGTTTCTAAGTCTACCAGTTAGAAACCCTCCATGCACTTTTACTGATTTATTACTACCTACTTGTTACGTTACTTAACAAGTTATTTACAATGTAAATACTGAAAATCAACACTAGTGCATGCTCAACATATTACAGATCATCAACTGAAGGAAACAGAAACAAGCATACAAAATCACACCATTATTTTTGGACCAATGTCCCCGGAAAAACCCAATGCGGGAAAACCGGTGCAGTTATCTAAGGGTTTTCTTATTAAGCAATTTCAGAGTACAATCTAGGTGCCAAATCCGACTTACCTAACAGAGAATGCCCTTGGCAGTAGTACCTCTCAGTCTGAGACAAATGTCCCGGTTGAAACCCTGGATAAACCCTCCGGCGGTTCCTCAGCTCCAATCTGCGCCAGAAACCCCAGCATCTGCCTTTCTGGACTGCGTCAGCCTCTCTCTACCCAGCACTGGCCCTGCGTCAGCTTCAAGAGGCCCTGCGTCAACCTTCTGGCCCTCTGCGTCAGTTACGCTGGCCTCTCTGAAGAACTGCGCAGCTCCTGGCTGCCTCTACGTGGCCCTGCGTGAGCCCTGGCTACTACTGTGTCACTATCTCTGGCTCCTGCACTGATCTCCCGGCACTATCTTTGCCTCTCTATCTCTTTGTACTCACTGCCCCTCAGCTGCAACTCCGATCACTGATTCTATCTCTCTTAGCAAACCCCGCTCTAGAGAATAGAATGACTGATCATCTGGTGTGCTCTCCAAGTGACCCTCAAGCCTCCTCTTATACTTTCTCGTTGACATTATCCACAGCCGAGATTAAGTCCCTAATCAACGGCTAAGATTAGATCTGGCTTGATCCATGTCTTTTGGACCATTCTAACACAGTTTTATATTAATCCACATTAATAAGTTTAGACTTAGGGACTCCATTAAAAATATTAATTATGTTAATATCTCCCTAACTGTTTAGAATCTGCCCAAACCCTTTCTGGGTATTGGAGATCTCATGTGCCCTAACCTCTCCACCAAATTTCGTGGCTAGAGCACATCCGATGCTACCCCAAATCAATAGTCTAATCTTCCGCAGGGATATCACATGCTCCACCCTTGAACCCACATTTAGGGAGATGTGACCCTTGTTGGGTGAGACATTCTGAGATGTCTTAGGAGCATATATAGTGGTTGGTGGACCCATCTTGCAGGCGGATGTTTAAACTCCAAGCATTTTTGGGCAATACCTTTCAAGAGGCAAGATAGCAGATCTCACAGTGTGGTATGGCAGGCGCAGGGCAGTGTTGCACACACCAAATTGATTCAGGATCTATAGAGTACATATATTGATTGCGTGCAGGCACCTAAGACGTGGTACGAGTTGGTGCCAACAGCTGTCAAGACTATGCCGCAGTCGATATGGCTATGGGATCCAGGGAATCAGTTGGGTGATTGATCAATCTATCTCATGACGAGTGGGATCAGGGCAGAGAGTGACCCAGCTCACTCTTGGTTTGACATATGGGGGAGCGTCGAGGCCTTCGTCGCATGGCAAGGTCGATTTTCCCTGTTACTGCTCCGAACCGAGATTGGCAATAGATGGGTAGACATTGATATCATGGAGATGTTAGGGTAGGATGAGCTTGGCCTTCACATATTTTTCACCATAAGGTTCCAAGAGAGGAGGATATAGTCCTTGAGCTATGCACCAAAATACAAAGCATTATGAAAAAGAAGTAAAAGGCGCACTAAAGGGGTGGAAAGAATAGGTTGAGCAAGGTAACTCATGCATCCACAACTACATATATTGATTGCGTGCAGGCACCTAAGACGTGGTACGAGTTGGTGCCAACAGCTGTCAGGACTATGCTGTAGTCGATATGGCTATTGGATCCAAGGAATCGGTTGGGTGATTGATCAATCTATCTCATGACGAGTGGGATCAGGGAAGAGAGTGACCCGGCTCACTCTTGGTTTGATATTTGGGGGAGTGTTGAGGCCTTCGTCGCATGGCAAGGTCGATTTTCCCTGTCACTGCTCCGAACCGAGATTGGCAATAGATGGGTAGACATTGATATCATGGAGATGTCGGGGCAGGATGAACTTGGCCTTCACATATTTTTCACCATAAGGTTCCAAGAGAGGAGGATATAGTCCTTGAGCTATGCACTAAAATACAAAGCATTATGAAAAAGAAGTAAAAGGCGCACCAAAGGGGTGGAAAGAGTAGGTTGAGCAGGGTAACTCATGCATCCACAACTACTCCCTCCATTACATCTATACACTAAAGATATGGATTCCCACTAGCTCATCCCCTAACCGTGGTACTTGGCTATGAATTCTTTGCCCTCCATAGCCACTTACTTACACCAACACCTATTGATTGAAGGGTTAACCTTGGAAATGCCACCTCCCCTTGGGGGCTGGAAGCACCTAATAGGATTGACTACTTAGCCACCCCTACAAAGGTAGGGAACACCTTTTCAGGACATGGTCTAGTTAGATATTTGAAGGTGGTCCTCATTTAAAGTATTGATATAACCTTAACACTTAAGTATGGTCCACTTAGATGCATTTATGATCTTAGTCTCTAATGAATGGTTGCTTTCACTTGAGTTTGAGTTGGTTTTGTCAGGTGGTCCAGAGCAGTAGAGGCCTTGATTGCGTGCAGGCGCCTGAGACGTGGTACGAGTTGGTGCCAACAGTTGTCAAGACTATGTCGCAGTCGATATGGCTATGGGATCTAGGGAATTGGTTGGGTGATTGACCAATCTATCTCATGACAAGTGGGATCAGGGCAAAGAGTGACCCAACTCACTCTTGGTTTGACATATGGGGGAGCGTCGAGGCCTTCGTTGCATGGCAAGGTCGATTTTCCCTGTTACTGCTCCGAACCGAGATTGGCAGTAGATGGGTAGACATTGATATCATGGAGATGTCAAGGCAGGATGAGCTTGGCCTTCACATATTTTTCACCATAAGGTTCCAAGAGAGGAGGATATAGTCCTTGAGCTATGCACCAAAATACAAAGCATTATGAAAAAGAAGTAAGAGACGCACCAAAGGGGTGGAAAGAGTAGGTTGAGCAGGGTAACTCATGCATCCACGACTACTCCCTCCATTACATCTATACACTAAAGATATGGATTCCCACTAGCTCGTCCCCTAACCATGGTACTTGGCTATGAATTCTTTCCCCTCCATAGCCACTTACTTACACCAACACCTATTGATTGAAGGGTTAACCTTGGAAATGCCACCTCCCCTTGGGGGGTGGAAGCACCTAATAGGATTGACTACTAAGCCACCCCTACGAAGGTAGGGAACACTTTTACAGGACTTGGTCTAGTTAGATATTTGAAGGTGGTCCTCATTTAAAGTATTGATATAACCTTAACACTTAAGTATGGTCCACTTTGATGCATTTATGATCTTAGTCTCTAATGAATGGTTGCTTTCACTTCAGTTTGAGTTGGTTTTGTCAGATGGTCCAGAGCAGTAGAGGCCTTGAAGGCACCCTACTCCATATCATGCCCAGTCCATACATTACATTCCATAGAGCATGATGACTTAAGAGATGCAGCATTGCCCGCTTTTGGTAGAACACTGGGCTTTTTGATGATTTGAGTTGTTGATATACATCTTAGAGCACCCCCAAGAGCTAAGACATTGGACTTCTCATACCTAGTACGGAGGATTCTTGATGATGTACCAGTGGACCTAGCATACCCCCAAGCTAGCCTAGAGAGTATTTGCAAGGCATGCCATGATCCAGGGCCTCAATGAGGATGGTCATCCTTAGGATGACTAAGGGATTCTTGCACCTGATGGAGCCCTAACGCTAGAGAGAGGAGGCACCATGTTGCTCACTTGACACCCATGGAGATGACGTGTGGCACCCATAGTTGAATTTTAGACCCTTGGAGTTGCTTAGATGCATGATTTGGGGATTTTCCTCAAATGGAGGATGATCATGATGCTTGGAGAGTTTTTCAGCATTGACTTTGCCATTATGGGGCATTTGGAGCCCTAAAAGGGCATGACTACATCACCTTTTTAGGTCTAGGACTCACACGTGTGGGCTTATATTGGCATATTATGTTGTAAAGCTAGTGGGTTGGCTTGTAACCGAATTTTAATTTTGTCCACTCAAAAATCAAACTTGTATAGGTGTTTTCAGTTAGAAATTAGAAGAGGTAGACCTCATATAAATAGAGGACGATAGGATCGCCTTCTTCATTTTGTTCATCATCACTTGTCAAAAACTTGACCTCTATTAGAGAACTTAGCCTAGTTATTATACTTCGTTACTTTGTGGAGATGTGATCTTTTGTAGATATTTGTCTATTGGAGACTAGTGCTTGTTGTGGGAACATCATTTTAAGATAAAAAAGATTCTTCTTAGGTATCTTGTGAGTACTTTTTGTTGAATATCTTTCATGAGTATTGCATGTAATGAATGTTGCTAGGGTTTCTATGTTCCATGTCTAAATGCTTATGTTTATAATATATATGGAATACTTGATGAATTTTGCATATGCTTTAATTTTGTATCTTTGGAATTCCCTAGAGAACCTCGTAGAGAGCTTTTTTCTAGTAAATGTATCCCCTCGTAAAGTGATAGTAAGGGTTAGCCAGTGAGAATCTAGAGTTTTTCCCCATTACTCCCTTCAAGGGTTTGATCTTTCCATGATCAAAATCCATAAGACTCCATCACCCAAGTAGATAGAAGACATTGGAATCCATATTGGTGATCAAAAATCATAAAACTATCTTTTTTTCTCTCTCCTAAAATTTCAACCCTTCAAGGCAAGTCGCGGGGTAGGATTTCAAATCTGATTCAATTAGGGCATGAGCGTTGAGCTGATTGGAAGTCATTTCACCTTGTTAAGCCTTAAAACATCAAAATATATCAATTCACATGGTTCAAAGTGCCTCCCAAGGGCTGATGTCATCAACCTTAGCTAATTCTAGGGCTTGAAAAACCCTATTTTTGCATTAAGGATTCAACTTAGGGTCATTTGAAGGTTTGTTGCTCCTATTGTTGATCATACCTATAAAGCAAACCGTTTCTCTCCTCTTGTATGCCTAGTTGTGTTATTGTTGAACCATACATTGAAAACCCTGGGCTACAAGTCTCTATTTATAGGCCTCTTCATAGGGACACTATTCCTTATCACATAGAATTGAGCCTTGTTCTTAGCCTGAGTACCTTGACTTAGCCTATTGAAGTGTCACCTTTGACCCTTTGACCTAGAATATCCTTTCTGTGACCTATATTGGGAAGCCTCCCATGTGGTGAAATTCCACTAAAGAGCGAGAGATGAGGTGTTGAGGTGACAGTGGCATCCACCTCACTATTGTATCTTAATATAGCCCTCATCATGTGAGGCCTCTCACAAGACCTAGTAGATTTTGAGGCAACACTTTTGGCGTCGTTGTCGGGGAGGATTTGAGTCAACCTCCTCGTTATCTAAAGATTAAGCTTCACTAATTTTGAAGAGAATAGCTCCAATGACGACATAGCTTCTCTTCTGGCGACTCCATTGGAAGAACAAAGCCCTAGTTCTTCATTGAGCTTCAAAGTTTCATTGCTTGTAGAGTGAAACAAGCATCCCTTAAGGCATTTTGAATTCACCCTAGCGACTCCCCATGTGGTTGTTATGCAAGACTCAAGCCAATGGCTCCTTGGGACCTGCATGAGATGTACCCTGCTTTGGATGTCAAGGATATTCCTAGATTTCCAAATTGTTGGGATACAAATTCTATGATAAATGTTCCAAAATTTGACGGTGATCCTTCTTTATCAATTGATCACATAGCAATATTCATCAAATATGCTTCAAAGGTCAATATGGTTCATAAGGATGCTCTCATGAGATTACTCATTAACTCTCCTGGGACTGATCAACATGAATGAGTTAAATATTCTTGCGGACCTAAAGGCATTCCCTTATTAAGGTATTTATTGAAAGGTTCCTTAAGTATTGGGGGCCAATGTTTCAAAGTGGTGAAGATTGCCCTTCAAGATTTGGCCATAGCCATCCAAAGGGAATGTCTTCTTCATCCCCCTTAAGATGTAGAAGCTGAGGAAGAGGATCATTGTTGTCCAAAGGAGAACATCACCCCTTATTATCAAGAAAATCTTGATCATTCTGTTGATGAGAACAATCAAGGTTGTAATGAAGAGGAATACCATGAGCAAGAGGAAGAATCCCTTTTAGATCATCAAGATGAATATATTGAAAATGATCTCGAAGATTATCCAAGAGAGGACTCTGATGTTAATGAAGAAAGACTTATTCAAAATGATGTATTGCTACATGAAATTGAGACAAGTTGATCCGGATTTAAACAGGAACGCAACAAATTACAGAGATAACCATAAACACAAAGATGCAGCGGAAATAATACTTCATTTCATTAATGGAAAATACTGGAACATGCTTACAATCAGAAATGGAAATAAACTAGCTAGGGCGATGGTAGCTTATCTCTGAGAAGAGATGTGATGGCTACATGCCTCTGAACTGTGTTACAATGAGGCTCGAAGGCCTATTTATTGTTGAGAAACAATGAAAAACCCTTAACATTCCAAAACCTAACCCTAGGAGATGAAACGCCAAACTGTGGGCCCCGTTTGGGGGTAAGTTGGTACATCAACTTCCCGGGGTCGTAACTTTAGCATATGATCTCCGTTTGACGCGTACAATAGCTCATTAGAAAGATCTATTCGATCACTATCATTGTTGGAATGGGCAACATCGGTCCATTCCATGGACCCATGTTGCCCCTGGATTCCCCAAAAAACGTCGTTTAGGGCCTCAAAACGGCTCCGGAAGTTCAGGACCCGAAAAACTGCTAAAAATAGTAAGTTGTGCTACAATTAAGGAAACTAAAAATGCTGAGAAAGACAATGGTGGGGGTCCAGGTGGACTTGGCAGGTGGCCACCAATATCCACCTGGATCAACATGGGCAACACCGTGCACGGTTTGTAGCATCGTTAATGCCACTTCTAAGGAATGTGTTTTCATAGAAGAAGCAAACCACTCAGGCTGAGGTCTTCGAGATCATGATGAGACTACACGAGACCCTGACACAAGATTCTAACCTAGTAGTTCAATAGATCCACGCGTAGTTGAAAAGCTTGTGCCTTGAGATTTAGAGTTTGAAACAAGACAGGATGGCTCACCTAGAAGCGCACAAGGAGGTATGGTGCGTAAAGTGGAAAGGCTAGGGACATGACAAGGACCATTGTTGAGTCTTCAGAAACTACCTAGTAGGGGGAGGACCATTTCCATTGATACTGGAGACATAAGCAAGGCTAAGTGCAGCATCTACCTTATGGTACGCGATTTGTCAGAGAGGATGGAAGCATGCTACATATAACTTCCATCTATTACAGAAGTATATGCAAAATTCCAAGTAGTTGTTCTTTAATTTCTGTAGGTCAGTAGGCCGCAACAAGTGCACCTATAGAAGTTATGAACTTATGATGGATCAAACTCCTATCTACAGAGTTCAAACTAAAACACAGGCCCTCAATCAAAATGAAAGGATGGTGTGCACTGGATTTTAGCGGTGGGAACAAGGTTGAGGTGGAATGGGACCAGGAAGTGGTCGCAGACAACTAATATGTTACAATTGCAGAGGGCCAGGGCATTAGACCTACAATTGTACAAATCCAACAACACCATCATGCTTATATTGTACCTACTTTGATCATGAGATGAAGAATTGTCCCATGCTGATAGCGAGGTTGCGCGATAAAGGAGCACTCCAACCTCCCCACACTAAAAACCTACAAATGATGAGGTCTCAGCTGCGTTAGGAAGACCCAAACGTAAATATCATGTGCCGAAGTGGTATCATGACATGATATGACAAAGGGAGGTAGCTTGAAGAGAGTGCATGGGTTTGCAAGGCTCCAACAAAGGAAACCAAATTTGATTTAGAGCATGCTAAGGATATATTCACGGAAGCTAAGAATAGCTTCGCGGATGCCTCCACTTTAGGAAGTAAAGACAAACTAGAACTAGAAATGGACCCATCAATGCTCACTACATTTTTGCAGACATGCATGAAGTTTCTGCACGACAACAAAGCTATGAAGGGGCTAGAAGAACTCATCACTAGATGTGATAGAACCATGCGAGGAGAACTGTGCATAGTCCCAAAGATTAGGAAGCACACAACGTGAAGAGGAAGAGAGATGAGATTGATCATGCAGATCGGGGAATATGAAATGGATCAAGTGATTTTGGATCTAGGATCAGACGTGAAATTCTTGCCAAAGTAGATGTGGGAGCGCATGAGTAGGTGTACACTACAATGGTCTCATATCCAATTGTGAATGGTGAACCAGCAAAATATCCAACCTATGGGAAGATTACATGGAATAATGGTAGATATCGAAGGTGTCTGCGCGATAGTAGATTTTGAAGTGATAGAGATTGTTGATGACAACAATCCCTATCCCATGCTACTGGGAATAGATTGGGCCACTCACATGAATGGAGTGGTAAATCTAAAGAAGCGCAAGATGATTTTTGAGAAAAATTCACTCCGTGTAGTGGTACCTTTAGACCCTGTGGAAGAAGGATCACGCTACACAAAGCTAGTGCACAACTATGATAACAACAATGATCTAGATTATATCTACAAGAAAACTGTGTGGAAGCAGGACTGGGTAAATCCAATAGTAGATGCAGACTCTTGTGGCAGCGCAAAAGCTCCTACACCTCAGATTGGGATGAGGAAATAGAACAATGTAAGAACTAGTTACACGAGGTAACCACGCTCAACTGTAACATGACGACAAGGTTGTTGCACTGCATGGTAATAGATGTAAGAGATATCCCTATGTATGATGGGTTGAGGGAGGTGGATGATTTCTTGAATAAATTTGAAAGATATGTACTCGAACAACAACGTTTCAATGCTCTGAAATGGGTACTCTGTGATATGCCCACAAGATGGTGGTGTATGCATCAAAGAAGTTTTAAGGACTCGTGCAAATGAAGAAGTACGATGCACATGCATTTTGGAAAGCTTTAGATGTGGATGAAAGCTAAGTATGATGGACAAAACAACCTGTGCCCCCACCTTTCCAGATGGGTATAGGAGTATGGTGCACAACCTTCACGAACGTACACCATCCTCACGATAGGAAACGTGACTCACAAGCAGGAGCCGGCAAGACAATGGTGTGAATGACCCCTCTGGTTGGGACTAGGAAGTATGGTAAGACCAAGCACAAAGAATCATATTCAAAAATAAGATTTAGATAAAATACGTGAAGCATTGAACATGATCCACCATGTGAAACGAACTCACTCAGACTTGTGCATACTAGAAGTTGCCTCAGCTTATAAGACCATGTGAAAAAACCTGACCATGTGGGCACCTCCAAAGCTGAAGTATGAAGTCTAAAGGGTTAAAATATAATTAGGACCTACATAACAATAATAATGTAAGGGAACATTAAAAAAATAGTGGCCTTCTATGGGGCATACCAATAACAATATGGGGGCTCCACTAGTATTAAATGGGTCCTACATTTTGTATGGTACTAATTAGCAAAATTTCCTAGTATGTAATAATATATATCTTGATATCATGTTTTGGGGATGAAACATCCAAAGGGGTATGAAATATAATGTACATAGGGAGGTACCCACGGGGATAATAAACTTAATGTGGTATAGTCATCAAACACACCTACTAGCTAGTTAATGAGTACTAAAAAGGCCCACTAGATACCTCAGAGGAAATGGTATAATAGTGAGGTGTAGTTGGCATGAAACCTTAGGACTAAATTTGCGTATAATTGCATTAGATATGTAGATATCCACTCCTAGAGAAAGCATTTATTGTGAAGTGATTTCCTCCATAGCTTTTGATGTTACCTACCTTTATGATTCTTTATTATATCATTGTATTTTTTATGGTGTGTACTTTTAAAATTGAAGGGTTCTATATTTTTTGTGATTTAGTTTAACGATTAAGTATCACTACTCACCAAACCTTAGAGTGAATTTCAAAAAAGTTAATATCTACACAATAATCATAAATGACACACTTATTAATGCCTTCGGTTCAAGTGTACTTGGATCTAAACATTACCCCATTCACCTTTTGGAGATGAAATTGCATCATACTCATTCATATATCAATTTAGGTAGAAGTAAAGCTATTGTTACCTTTTGTTGAAATTCATTTACTCTAACAAGTGGTGCATATAAGGCGTCTAAGGAATATGGAAGGTATACTATCTTATTCGAGGAATATTTCTAGTACATAGGTTCCTTGATGAGAAATCAAGGAAAAAACCACAATTAACTTTTATATGTGGATCTAATTATTAATGGAAGGATTGTATAGGTGTTGATGGTTCTAGTGCCTCACAAAAATTCTTCAAGGAGTAGGAAATTGAACATAGACATAGATTTGGATCATATGGTGCTCTAATAAAGTTTATAAATTCTAAGGATGAGAAAACAAATCAGCATCCAAAATTCACATTTACTTGTATAAGTGGAAGTACCATGAAAACTTTAAACTATTGAAATTAAATTAATAGGACAAGTTAGTAATACTTGGTGGATGGAATAATTGTATTGTGCATATGACAATAAGGAACCTAGATATAAAGTTTTGAATTGTATCTGCATTGAGTATGAGAAGGTAGTGAGGCACCTAAAGTCTCAAAATTTTTTATTAGTTATTGGAGAAGTAGATAAGGATGAAGTGGCGACACCTATTGTACCAACAATTTCTAATGTGTTGGATGATTTTTTAGATAAATTGGTGATTCTATACCTAATGTGCTGTCACCCAAGAAGGTATTTAACCTTTGTATCAATCTTCAACCAAGTATGTAACCTCTTGCTAGAGGTCCCTATGATATTTCTAAGCTATAGTTGGAGGAGTTGAGGTGAAATTTTAATTTTGGTAATTTTTAACTTGTTTTTTAAAAGGAATAGATATGTATATATTTATATTATAAAAAAATGTGGGAGAGGGCCCAAAACCCTCACAGTTGATCCCAATTACATCATATGCATCTTTTTCAAAGTAAAGTGAGAGTTTACTAATTTGAGAATGGTTGCATTAGACTTTACAAAAAAATATACAACTATAGATTATGCATTATGAACCCATCAACAAGATACACTTACAAAAAAAACATGTTAAATGATATAGACATAAGACAATACTAGCTTCCAAAAAGCATGAAACATGATGGAATTCATCCCACAATGAAATGACCCTCATCACGACCCTAAGGATGACAAATTCTTTTTCTGCTAGAAAGAGAAGTGTCTCGAGCATGCATTCCATTTGAATTTCCATCTTCCCGAGATGAAGAGACCTCCAATACAACCACCTGATTTGGGAGAAGAAAAATTTCCTCCTTTAAGTCATCGAGAGAATTTACCTTCCATGAACAACTAAAAAGAACTTTGCCGCCATTCCACCATATCCTCAAGCTTGTTTATTGAAGCTATTAGCGTGTTTGCAGTATTAACCATTCGCTCGATTACTTATGTGAGTTCCAAAATATCATTAGAGTTTGCCATCCTGAAGATAGAGAAGGAAATAACAATGTGACAAGCCAAAGACTAGTAAACTAAATCACCAAGATATTGTTAGAGACATTGTTAAATCGAGATAGGTTTAAGCCTTACATAGGCCAACCTATGATGGTCATACTATGATCGTCATTTTAGAACCACTAACATTAGGTATTTTCATTAATGGGACATTTTTGGATAGCTGAATTGAATTTTTATCCAAGTTATCCAACTAATCAACCCTAGCCTCCATATTAAGTGGAAATGACTTGGTTTGTAATGGATAGCTTTAGGATGTGTCCACTTGTACCTTCCCATTACATACATGTCTCACTTGCTGCATTTTTTATGCCATAAAGAGAAGAATTTTGGGGAGTGAGATCTTGATGACTCAACTTGTAAGAATCCTTCAGCACCCTTGGACCAACATGTTCGAGAAACATATTGTTAAAGCATAGCATATTATGGTATTGAGATGAGGCATGTCCTTGGATTCAAATCACTTTCTCCTTGGGCCATAAAAGACCCTTTTTTTTCTAATGTGTGTGCGTGTGAGAGTTCGCACGAGGAAGAATGTGGAGAAAATTCTTGGACTAGTTGATGTTGATTCCTCATATGTTGTTGATTTAGCCTTTGTAAATTAGCTAATAATCAACAACGAGTCCCCACAAAACACAATTTCAAGACCTTTCTATAAGGCCAAGAATTCAATATGGTTATTGGTTGTCCTCCCTATACCAGATGCAAATTGATGCACCACTTTTCCACTCGGATGAGATATGATCTATCCAACTTCATCCTCCCATCAAATATTAAAAAAATCTAATAAATTTCAACATAAAAAATAAAAATGCCATAATAATGAAGGGCAACAAAAATTAACAAAACATTTCTTTTCTTTAAAAATATACCACTTATTAATAATATACAGATCTTGTATAATTAGTGTCAATTACCAATTAATCATATATATTTTATATTTATTAATACATATCTTATATATTTCCTTATATTATAAATTTTTAGCTATTATATTATTATATAGTTCAAGTGTTTACATAATATTATAATAAGTAACAATTAGCTCATTATTTGTATTTTATTTTATTATTATTTTATAATAAATTCGTTAAGTTTTAATTTTAATATACTACTTATATAGAAATATAATTATGCATTCAATTAATTATGTTAATGGTTGTATATAAAATATGAAACTTTCATTAAATATATTAATTACTATGTTTTTTTTAATAATATCTTTGATGTTAGAATAAAATTGAAAAAGAATTGATATCTATATAGTTTTTTCCATAAATTTTTAATATTCAAACAAAATTAATACCCTAGTATATAGTTCGCAATTCCTAAATTATTTGTTCTAAGTAATGTTTCTTTTAATGCATTATTTGCTACAAATATTAGAACATGCAATGACTCTGTACAAGATTACATCCATCTTAACCCTAGATCCATCAAGTGCCATGAGGGATCGAATCCCTTGATGTGCAAACCTATCCTTTGAGTGAGAAACTTGGGGAAGGGATAGCACCTCAAGAGATTTTATACCTCTTAACGCTTTAGAACTAGGGTTAAGATGGATTTCAGTTTGTTATCTAATACTATATATATATATAATGGTGTGTGTGTGTGTCTATATATATATATATATATATATATATATATATAATATATATTATATTATATTATTAATATATATATATATATATATATATATATATATATATATATATATATAGATATATGTATGTATATATGTGTATATTTCTTATTCCCTCTCTCTATCACGCCACCAAACATACACATTCTCACTCTCTCTCTCCATCTCTCCCTTGTCAATCCCTCTCTCTCCATATTTCTCCCTCTATGTATTTCTTTTTCCCCCTCTCTCTCATGAAGCATGCATAGTCATGGAACATGCACACTATCAAGTTAATAAGAAATAAATAGGCCCACTATAGATAGTTGGGAGGAAATGGTATAATAGTAAGGTGTAGTTGACATGTAACTTTAGGAATACATGTGAGTATAATTGCATTGGATATGTAAATATTCACTCCTACAAAAAGCATAGATTGTAGATTTATTTCCTCCATATTTGATGATGTCAACCTAACTTTAGGGTTCTTTATTATATTATTGTATTATTTATGATGTGTATTTTTTGGTATTTTTAAAATTTAAGGGCTCTCTGTTATTTGTGATTTAGTTTAAGGATTAAGTATTACTACTGACCAAACCTTAGAGTGAATTTCAACAGAGTTAATATGTAGACAATAATCATATATGAAGCATTTTAGAATGCCTTGGGTTCAAGTGTAGTTGGATCAAAGTGTTACCCCATTCACATTTTGAATATGACATTGCATGATAGTGATTGGTAGGTCAATTTAGGTAGAGGTAAAAAAATTGTTACCTTTTGTTGAAATCCATTTACTTTAACAAGTCGTGCATATAAGGTTTCTATGTAATATGGAAGGTACAATTTCTTCTTGGAGAAATATTTATATTACATAGGTTTCCTCGCTAACAATGAAGTGAAAAGTCACAATTAACTTTGATATGTTTTTCTAATTATCAATGAAAGGATAATATAGGCATTGGTGGATTCGAGTGCCTCACAAAAATTCTTCAAGGATTAGGAAATTGTACACATACATAGATTTGGATCATGTGGTGCTCTAATAAAGTTTATAAATTCTAAGGATAAGGAAACAAATGAGCATCCAAAATTCACATTTAGTTGTATAAGTGGAAGTACCATGAAAACTTTATAGTATTGAAATTAGATGAATATGAAATCATTATTGGGTAGGAATTCCTATGGAGAATGAACTCAATTCTCATACCATTTGTGGAAAAATTAGTGATACTTGGTGGATGGAAGCATTGTGTTGTGCATATGACAATAAGAAAGCTACATAGAAAGTTTTGAATTGTATGTGCATTGAGTATGAGGAGGTAGTGAGGCAACTAAAGTCTCAACATTTTGTATTAGTTATTGGAGAAGTAGATAAGGATGAAGTGGGGACACATATTCTACCAGCACTTTCTAATGTGTTGGATGAATTTGTAGATAAATTGATGATTCTCTACCTAATGCGATACCACCCAAGAAAATATTTAACCTTTGTATAAAGCTTGAACCAGGTGTGTAGCCTCTTGGTAGAGCTACCTATGATATTGCTAAGCTAAAGTTGGAGGAGTTGAGGTGAAATTTTAATTTGGATAATTTTTAACCTTTTTTTTAAAGGAACGGATATGTATATATTTATATTATAAGAAAAATGTGGGAGAGGGCCTAACATAATTAAAGTTGAACTTAGTTACATCATATGCATCTTTGTCAAAGTAAACTCAGAGTTTACTAATTTGAGGAGGGTTGCACTAGACATTACAAAAAATTCTACAACTATAGATTCTCGAGCACAACGAGAGAAACAAGATACACTTACAAACATTCATGTTATTTAATATGGAGAGAAGATAGTACTAGTTTCTAAAAACGAGATAGGCATGAACACTTAGAGGAATCACCAAAAATGTAATCACTGTCATCATGACTGCAAGGGTGATGAGCTCCAATAGAGGCTACCGAAGCATGTGTTCCATTTGATTTTCTATCTATCATAGATGAAGAAACCTCCAATGAAGCCAAGTGATGAGAGAGAAGGAAAATTTCCTCCTTTAAGTCATCTGTATAATTTTAGCTTCCATGAAAAACTGTAATGAACTTTGCTTCCATTTCACCATATCCTCTATCTTGTTTATTGAAGCTAGTAGCACCTATGCACTATTAACCATTCACTCAATTAATTTTGTGAGTTCCACAATATCGTGAGAGTTTGGCATCGTGAAAAGAGGGAAGGAACTAGAGATGCAACGAGCAAAAGACTCAAAAACTATATCACCAAGACCTTGCTCGAGACATTATTAAATAAATACTCGTTAAAACCTTACATGACCCAAGCTACAATGATAAGACTACCATCCTCATTTTAGAGACAATAACTAGATTTTTGGGCTAATGGGAAATTTTTTGACACATGAATTAATTTTCATGCAAAACATAATCCTACGAATGAGACATGCAAAATATTGAACCTATATTTTGGATCAATCATAACAACTAAAATACAATAATGAAATACTTAGAAAAATCATGCACTCTCTTTCCTCTATTATCGATCAGTCACTTTGCTTGCTCTCATCACTTAGATCCTTAGTTAGTATGGATCTACACTAGTTTGTAATAATATAATTTATATTATATAAATTTCAATGCTTTATATATAAAAGTATTCTCAATTTTAGCTCTTTTAAATCGTTAATTTAATTTCTATGAAAATATTAGATATATCTAAAATGTAATTATAACATTTTCCTTTTAATTGAGTTAAAATAAAATTATAAAATAAAATTGAAATAGAGTATTTTTATTGTCAAATAAGTTATGGTTTGTGGGCTTGTGGTATTGATAAGCCATGCTATTGGCCCATGGTATTGTAAGAAAACCTTATTACAAGTTAATAATATCCATGGTTAAGAATCTTGTCATATTACTATAAAATATTTTGGTTGTGAAATAAGTTATTAGTTTTGGGCATGTGGTACTGATAACCCATGCTATCGTAACAAATATCCATCGAAAAAGTGGGGGTCAATATCTATGGTTAAGAATATTGTCATATTGTTATTAAATAATAATATTGTTAGAGATTTATGGACTTGGACTAACAATGTGTAATGTGCAATGTGTCCACTTTTGAGATGGTGATTATGGATCATAGAGAGCCATATGACTCTATATGAAGAGTGATGATGGATAGAGGCACCATGTGAAATGTTGGACATATCACCACTAACAATTGTTGTAAAATAATTTGATTGTGAAATAAGTTATGTTTTTGGGGATGTGGTATTGATAAGCCATGGTATTGTAACATAGGTTATTTACAAGTTAATAATATCCATGGTTAAGAATATTTTCATAGTATTATAAGATATTTTGATTGTGAAATGAATTATGTTTTTGGTCATGTGGTATTGATAAGCCATTATATTATAACAAAGCATATTTGCTAGTTAAGTAGACATCCATTGTCAAGTGGAAGTGAATATCCATGGTTAAGAATATTATTCTGGTTATGAAATAAGTAATGTGTTTTGGGCATATGGTAGTCATAATACATGGTATTGGCCCATGATATTGTAACAAAGCCTATTTTTTACAAGTTAATAATATCTACATTAAAGTGGTGATGAATATTGATCGTTAAGAATTTTGTATTGTTATAAAATATTTTGGGTTTGAAATATATTATTTCTTTTGTGCATATGGTATTGATAACATGGTATTGACGATGGTTTTGTATCAAAAGCTATTAAAAAATAACAAAATAAACATATGACAAATTGAATTTTATTATTTTTATTATTTTAACCAGCTAAAATCTAAATGTTTACACTCATTTCAACAATAGAATTTAAATAAACTATTTGAATATCTGTGTTAACTCTAAAAAAACAATATTAAATTAACATTCAAAAATACAATTTAAAAAAAGAAAAACAACATATTATATTTTGCAATTTAAAAAACTTAGAAAGTAAAAAAACATTGATCCTTCTAGTGTAAACTCAACTCAGGTTATAATTCTATAATAATATTAACAAACAATTAATCTAAAAAACATTGTTATTGTCTTTAAAAATCTACCACTTATCTTATATATTTAAAAATCAATTATGCAATTAACGATATATATTTAATATCCGCTATCGATAATATAAAGTAAAAAAAATCAAAGCTAGAACATGGAAATCGAACATATAGTTGAAAGGGATTTTTACCATGGACAGAGTATCAATATATTTTTGAAATACACTAATCTCATTTAATGCCACAAAAGTAACCTAAATAAATAACCAGACTCAAATATCACGGACACTGAAAGTGCACTGTGAAACTTTAAACAATAAAATTGTCGTGGAGAAGCCAGAGGCAAATTAAACGATATGGCCATAGAATTATTAAAATTTAATTTAAACAATAATATTGTGACGCACAACAACATAAACAGTATTATATGCCGATACGAAAATTCATGAAACATCTACAGGTATTAGCTGCGAAACTGCACTAATTTTATCGTCCATCAACAGTGAAGAATATTCTTCGCTCATCCTTTTAACCTACATGTGGAAAATGAGAGGGATTTGATGGAAGCATATCATAAATGGACTATTGCTGCAGCGTTTCACCTGCGTCACCAGATGAATTGTCCAACAAATTGTTATTGTTGTTGGATGAACTTCCCACCAACCAAGATGCATAGACTGCACGCTGAAACATTTCCATTTCCATTTGTTGTGGCGTCGCATGCTGAAACATTTCCATTTCCATTTGTTGCGGTGGATAACAACGGCCTCCAGAATTTACAAGTCCCCTCATGAGCCGTACTTGTGCCCTCAACTCATCTCCCTGCACCAACAAACCAACCAAGATTGAAAACCTAAATTTCAAAAGTAAAAAGTAAAAGAAAACCTACTGAAAATTGAAATCCAATTTAAAACCTATTTAATTGTGTTGGAATTTAATTCCAAATGCAACCAATTAATGCTGAATAGAAATCTGATTTCAGCAGTTATTTCAGATTGTCCAAAGCAACAAAAGTCTCCACTGATATTTTGCACTTTAAATACGCATTAAATACGTAGAATTAATTCCCCTGCAGACTGTCGTCTTGTTTTTGCTAAAAAAGGCATCACCGCCTTCTGCAATAAATACACAGATAAACATCAGTAGATATTTTGATTAGTTTATAGTTTAAACTTAGATATTTATTTTCATATAAATACATGAACAACAGTTCGGTTTAATAAAGAGAAGAGAGCGACAACAGTGTTAATCTCTATGAAATATAGCGCAGCAACGCTGAAATATAATCTCTGTGTTTTTGACATAGAATGTACAACAGCACGAACTCACGTGAATGAAACTTTATGCACAATAGTGCTGAGATAAAGTTGCTGGAGCAGCAGTGTTGAGACTACAATACTGAGACAGATTTTTTTGTGCTTATTTGTAACAGCACAGCAGTGCTGAACACCTCCAACTTTCTGAGATAAAGGAAGTTGTTTTAGTGTATCAGTTGTTTTATTGTATCAGCTATTTTTACTGAATATAACTTAAGTTTCAGTTGTTGTTTCACCAGTTTCTGTGTTGCTAAGTATTACTCTGTTTTTCAGTTTTTACTTTAAATTATCAGAAATTTCCTGTTGCTGCAACACCACAATCAGCGTTGCTGCAACACCAAATCCTGTTGCTACAACACCATTTCCAGAAAACAAAATTTTCAGTTTTCTATGCAGAAATAGAGTAAAAACAGAGAAATTTTTTTGTTGACTGTTTGTTATGGAATTTAACAGAAAATTCCAACATGGTATCAGAGCTAGTCTAGGTACTGAGTGAGTCAAAAACAGAGTTTGTTTTTCACTGTAGGAGCTGTAAGAAGTTTATTGAGCATATTTTTTCCATCAAAGAAAGTTTTTTGCTTGTTTTTAATTTTACAGTGAGTATCCCTTCTTTACCTGTACAAGTTAAGATGGCAGATGCTGGAACAGGTTTGACAAATTCCCAACTGCCATAGTTTAATGGGAAAAATCACAGTTATTCGTCCATAACAATGAAAGCATTGTTTGATTCTCAAGGAATATGGGAGCTGATTGAAACTCGCTATGCTGAACCTGCAGATGCAACAACATTGGTTGCTTTGACAGTAGCAGAAAGAGACCAGTTGAAGGGCGACAGGAAGAAGGATGCCAAAGCCCTCTTTTTCCTCTTCCAATCAATACATGAAAGTATCTTTCCACGGATTGCAGCAGCAACAAAATCCAAAGAGGCATGGGATATTCTCAAAACTACCTATCAAGGCATGGAGAAGGTGAAGACTGCAAAGTTGCAGATGTTGAGGAGAGACTTTGAAACACTCAGCATGAAGGAATCCGATAAAATAGATTCATTCTTCTGCCAGGTTATTGGGCTAATAACCCAGAGTAAGATCTCATGGTGAAATTCTTGAAGAAAGAAGGATCGTAGAGAAGATCTTGAGATGTTTACCCTCAAGGTTTGAAGCTGTTGTCGTAGCAATAGAAGAAACAAAAGATCTCTCATAGTTCACGGTAGATGAACTGAGTGCTTCTCTTATGTCTCATGAACACAGACTGAGTAGAGGAACAGATTCCTCCTTTTAGCAAGAATTCAAGACTCGGATGTCTTTCAGCCAAAGAAAAGGTAGAGGCAGAGCAAATAATAGAGGTCATGGAAGAAGCCAAAACAGAGGCAGATATTATCCTGCAAGCACAAGCGGAAGGAGCTGCAATCAGAACCAAGATGAAGGTTCAAGCAAACAGAAAGCACATGGACAAAGGTATGACAAATCCCAAGTCTAATGTCATTATTGTAAGAAATATGGGCACTATGCCAGTGAATGTAGGAAAAAACAAAATGACATGAATAGTAGGAAGAATGTTAATTTTGCAAATTAAGAAAATAAGAATCCAAAGAATGTGCTGTTAACATGTAACATTGCAGAAGACAAACAAGAAGATGTTTGGTTCTTAGACTCAGGTTGTAGTAATCACATGACTGGAAATATTGCAATGTTTGCCAATCTGGATGAAAATGTGAAATCTGAGGTAACAACAAGAACTGATAGTAAGATAGCTGTCAAGGGTAAGGGCAGAGTCAGTATCCGAGCAAGAAATGGAGAACAGATGATTGTGCCAGATGTATACTATGTACCTGGCCTAAAATGTAATCTTTTGAGCATTGGGCAGCTCATTGACAAAGGTTACAACGTGTTCTTTAAAGATGATATGTGTACAATCAGAGATATACCTCCAAGTAAGAAGATCATTGCACAGGTGCAGATGACCAGCAATAGAATGTTTCCTCTCAAACTCAGGGCAGATTTGAAAGAAGGAAGAACTATTGCAGCTGTAACACAAGAAGTCTTTCAGGAACAAGTGAAAGATGAGAATTGGTTGTGGCACTTGAGATTTGGACATCTCAATTTCGGAGGCCTGAATTTGTTGCACAGAAAAGGAATGGTAAAGGGATTGTCGTTGATTGAAAAACCGGACAGCCTTTGTGAAGGCTGCATCTTGGGCAAGCAACACAAAGAAAGCTTTCCAGCAGGAAAGAGTATAAGGGCAAAAGCACCCTTGGAAATTTTTCACTCTGATGTGTGTGGACCGATGCAAATACCATCATTTGCCGGAAATAAATATGTTTTAACTTTCATCGATGATTACACCAGAAAGACATTGGTGTATATGCTGAAACAGAAGAGTGAAGTGTTTGAGAAATTCCGCCACTTCAAAACTCTTGTTGAGAAACAGTGTGGGCATTATATCAAAGTGCTCAGAACAGATAGAGGAGGAGAGTACATCTCCAAAGAATTTCTGCGTTTTTGCAGAGAGAATGGCATACAAAAGCAGTTCACTGCAAGGTACACACCTCAGCAAAACGGTGTTGCCGAAAGAAAGAATAGGACCATTCTTGACATGGTCAGAAGTATGCTAAAGGAAAAACACTTGCCACATGAGTATTGGGCAGAAGCTGTCACTTGCGCAGTTTACATCTTGAATAGATGCCCAACTAAAGCTATCATGAACAAAATACCAGAAGAAGCATGGAGTGGTCAAAAGCAAACTGTCACTCACATGAGAGTATTTGGCTGTGTAGCTTATGCACATGTACCGAATCAGCTAAGGAAAAAGCTTGATAGTAAGGGGGAGAAGTGTGTGTTTATTAGCTATTGTGAAGAGTCAAAAGCATATAAACTCTATAATCCATCCACTAAGAAATTGATTGTAAGCAGAGATGTGCAGTTCATTGAAGATGAAGCTTGGGATGGAAGCTTAGAGAAGACAGTGAATGTGAAGACAATTGTGTCTCATGAAGAAGAAGAGGAAAGGACAGCAGCAAATAATCCTTCCTTGGTGGGTCCTCCTCCACCACAACAAGTACAACAAACCACACCACAAGCTGGAATTCGAACAGCCTTAAGAAGTCAAGGAAGTCATGAAAAGTGAATTTGAAATGACGAATTTGGGCTTCTTAATATATTTTCTTGGAATTGAAGTAGACCAAAATGAAAATGGTGTTTTCATTTCACAAGATAAATATGTAGAAGCAGTGTTGAAAAGATTTAACATGCAGAACAACAAGGAAGCTGTGACTCCAACTATAGTGGGGTTGAAATTGACCAAAGAAAACAACAACAAGGATTTTGATCCAAAGTTGTACAAAAGCATAGTTGGCACCCTTATGTACTTGACTGCAACTAGGCCAGACATTATGCACGCTGTGAGTTTAATCTCCAGATTTATGGAAAGACCGAAAGAGACTCATTGGAAGGCAGCCAAGAGGATTCTAAGGTATGTGAATGGAACGAAGGGGTTTGGTATTTTATACTCCTCTTCTGAAAGTTTCATGTTGACAGGTTATATGGACAGTGATTGGGCTGTAAGTGTTGATGATAGAAAAAGCACATCAGGATATGTGTTTCATATGGGGTCAGGAGCCATCTCATGGGCTTCCAAGAAGCAACCAGTTGTGTCTTTGTCAAAAACAGAGGCAGAGTATGTGGCAACAACAGCAGAAGCATGCCAAGCAGTGTGGCTGAGAAGAGTTCTTAGAGATTTGTGTCATGAACAAGAAAATGGCACAACCATTTACTGTGACAATAGCTCAACAATAGCTTTGTCTAAAAACTATGTTTTTCATAAAAGAACAAAGCACATAGATACCAAATTTCACTTCATATGTGAATTGGTTAACAATGGTGAGATTTTTTTGCAACATTGCAGAACAGAGGATCAGCTAGCTGATATCTTGACAAAACCATTAGCAAAGAAAAGTTTTGATCATTTCAGGAAATGCCTGGGTATGCAGCAGTTGAAATTAAGGGGGAGTGTTGGAATTTAATTCCAACTGCAACACAATAACAACTGGATAGAAATCTAATTTCCGTAGATATTTCAGGATGTTCGATGCCTCAAAGTCACTCCTGATATTTTTCACATTAATGTGCATTAAATTCACAGAATTTAATTCCCCTGCAACTGCCGACTTGTTTCCTTGAGAAAGGCATCACCGCTTTTGCATTCAATACGCAGATAAGCGTTACAGGATATTTTGGTTATTTTATTGTTTAAACTCATATATTTTTCCTATAAATGTAATGAACAACAGTTCTGTTTTTTAAGAGTGAAGGTTAGAAGAACAATAGAGAGTCTCTTCTATAAACGCACAGCAGTGCTGAACCTACAATTTTCTGAGATAGTGAAAATTGGTTTCTGGAACTGAAGTGTTCCTGTTGTTATCCCTCTGTCAAGAGGAAGACGAATTTGTATCAGCTTGTTTACTATTTATGAATACAAGTTTACTGTTTAGCTTGTTTACTGTTGCTGTTACACCAAGTGTCAAAATCACGTTGCTATTACACCGTAAGTCTAAAAGTGACTTGATGTCAATCGTTGCACATTGCTGTTACACCAAGCGTCAAAAAGTCGCTTGAAGTCAACCGTTGCACGTTGCCATTACACCGTAATTCAAAAAGTGACTTGGCGTCAAAACGCATTGCTGCAACACCAAGATCAACAACTAACGGAATTACATTGCTGCAACACCAAGAACAACAACTGACGAAACTGTGTTGCTGTTATACCAGTTTTGCGTTGCTGTAACACCGTATTCCGCAGACGTTTTATTTTATTATTATTTCCGCTATGCTATTATCAGTTTTTTTTTGAATTATCAAAAATTCTAATAGCGTTGCTGCAACACCAAACTACGTTTCCGCAACACCAAACTGCTTTGCTGAAACATCGTTTCCAGCAAGCGATTTTCTGTTTTCTGTGTAAAAACAGAGTGTTAAAAAAAAAGCCTTTTTTTTGTCTGTCTGTTATGGAATTTACAGAAAATTCTAACAATAAGCACTGCGGCATCTCCATGGAATGAAGAATTGGGAAGAGCAGATGATGGGTCTAGAAAAAGGGCAAGGAGGAACGCAGACAAGTGGAGGGCAAGTTTTGGCAGCCTCATCTTCTAATGGATGAACCTACGATATCAACAACGCTGTTATTTTCACTGCAACAGAAAAGAGGTCCAACAACTAGAATCTAAAACTATAAGAATAACAGAGTTAAAAACGATGCAGAATAAATATGAAAGACAACATTTGGCTCTTGATCTTGAAAACGATGCAGAACAAATATGAAAGAGAGCATGCAAACCTACCCAATAGTTTCTATAAAATTGTAGAAATGGACAGAGCAGAGGCGTGGTAACGAGAGAATGAGAAGAAGATGTTGATCTTAATGCGGTTGCAGAGGAACAGAAACCACGTGAAAGCAGAAAAGCCGAGGTCACAACAGATTTGCTCTTTATCCTGAAAACGGTGGAAACCAAAGACACCCAAAATGAATACGAAAGAGACACATATATACAGGGCATAGAGCCAGGGAAGCTATAAGTATGGCTAAAGAAAACCATTGAGAACATGGGTAGTAAGTATGGTGGATTAAACAACACTAACGAGTTGCAATCGTTGTGTTGTGCAAGCCAACAGAATCACACTGGTCATCAGAAAGCTCTCTATTTCAATGCTTTCTATTTTATTTTAATTTAAGGGTGATTTTTTAATTTAAGGTAGAGGATTTGTTGACTTACTTTTTTATTTTTTTTAATTGTGGAAGTTTTTTTATTTCAACTTAAGCTGGATGAGGATTTGTTGACTTTTTTATATTTTTTTAATTGAGGGCCTAGATTGATTCTCAATGGAATATGTTCAGCTTATGCTTAGTCTTAAGGCTTATAAACCATTGTAGTGTATTAAAGAGTTTTTTACGTTGCACTGACTTTCAATAAACTTAAAACATTAAATTCTTGCCACCCTACCCACCAATTTCCTAGGGATTTGATATTATTCCAATTCTAATAAGTTTTTTCTGTTGGGAATTTCTGATAATTCCAAACAAAAATTGAACAGAACAGAGCAATGCTCTATTTCTTAACATAGCAGAAATTAGAAAAAAATCGTTTGCAGAATACAGTGTTTCAGCAACGCAGAACTGGTGTTTCAGCAACGCTAAAACTGGTGTTTCAGCAACGCTCTGTTTTTGACACAGTGAAACAAAAAAAATATTTTCTGATAACAGAGTTTCAACAACGCACAACAAAACGAACTTTGTATTCATTAACAATACTTCCTCTAACAGAGGGATTACAACAAGGCTGCTTCAGAGAAAATTCAAAAACTTCAAAAACTTCACTGTGTAAATAAAAATTACATTACTGTGTCTGCACTGCTATACATTACAGAAAACAAAATACTCTATCTCCTCTGAAAATCAACACACTGTCTTTGCATTGCTGTGTCTGCACTTTTCACTGCTGTGTCTGTAGTGCTGTGCATCTACAAAACACTCTATTTCAGAGCAAAAACCTTACACTCCTGTGTGTAAATTTTTCATTCATACATACCCGCTGTCGCGTATTACAAAAAAAGACTATATCTGCATTGATGTGCATTACAAAGAGCACTATGTCTCTGTTCAGCTCACACTACTCAAAAAAAAAAAAAAAACATTACATTTCATATACGGCAACCAAAAAAAAGATTGCGTGAACCAAAAAAAAAAAACTAGTTGAAATTTTTATGGCAAGACCAGAAATTAAAACAAGTTTTGGAGGTGCTGACGAATAAGTTTAATTCCTGAAATTTCTGGATGTTGCGGTACATTCTCCATGTCCGCAGTAAAACCTGGTGTTTACTATTTTTACCCACTGTAATAAATTACCACCATTTCGTGAACGACCACCATTCCGTAATAAATCATTGTGTAATGGTGAATTCAGGCAAGGACTGGCGCTGCAGCTGTTTAATGGCGGGTACATCATTGCAGGGTATGGCAAAGGATTGGCCCTGCAGTTGAAAATAATATTTCAACACTCCCCTTTAGTTTCAACTGCTGGTTTATCAGTCATACCCAAACATTTTCTCAAAAACACAAAAAGTTTTTGTCCTGTTATCACTCAGGTTGTCCCTAAGCTCCTGAAGGGATATGGCTGAGGTAACCACAGACCAATCTTCGGATTACAGGTTCTAGCCCACCTGCAATCAGAGAGGGCTCTCTCTTAATGATTTAGCTTTGTTGATGATGATTTTAGGCTAGCTATTGGGTTTAGTGGGTTTTTTTTTTGGGTGGAAGGAAGGCTTGGGTGAGGGGAAATGTCTTCAAGAAAAGAGGCAAGGCATAGTAAGATAAATTTCAAACCATTGGGCGTGGAGTCATGGAGTGCAACTGATGGTGCGTTTTCTTGGTCACAAGAGAAAGATGGAGCAAGGTAGTTGTTCATGAAACAATATCCAAGCTGAATGGAGATGTGTTGAGAGCTAAGGAATGAGAGGCAGCAAAGAATCTCTCAATCAGTCTAGCGGAGGGAACATGAAAGAACCATACTTAAGAGCAGCCAAGAATTCTTAAATAACAATCATTCATAGGTGAGTTAGAGTAAATATGAGCCATGAGGAATTCATATTTATGACTAAATTAAGAGGAAAAGATTAAGAAGGCACAAAAACTGAGCGTAGAGTGCATAAAAGCAAATTCTAAACCAGACTTTTGTTCCGTGACTTGAGCATATGTGAAATTGAAAAATTACAGAGGTAAGAAAAACTTATTGTTTCATACAACAGCACAAGAATTCCATCGTTCACTCTTCAAAACCATTAGCAATGCATTAGACAATTCATCCTCCAAGCTCTCAGAAATCTTTGATTATAGAAATCATCAGGTACACAGTGCGAGTCTTAGCCCAAGAAAAACATTAACCAACAAATACCAACCAACCCACAACTTACATGTTTCAGGGTCATATATATAGGCAAAATATCTAAAAGTATTTATTACAACCGACCTAAACAAGTCTGCAAGAAAAAGGCCTTCTAAAACCTAAATTATGCTGGAATTAAATGCAAGTAAGTCTTTTTTGGGCTGCGCCGGGGGCAACTGGATTAAAAGTGAGTTTATGGGGTGTCCTCTGCGACTTGGTGTAGTGTTTGTGTAGTAACTGCACATTGAATTCTGGTCCGCTGATCTTCTGTGAGTTTTAATGTGCTGTCATCTATGCTGGTGAGCTTTGAATGTCTCTTTAACTGCGTCTTGACTTTCAAGGTTTTGCTTTTAATGCTTCATTCGCCTCGAGCCCTGAGAACATCTTCTCTGATACACTTCGTCGCAACACTGATACTCTTTGCCGTGGATTTTGGCTTCGCATTTTCTCTGATACTCATTATTGCCTGAACCGGGTCTCTCTCTGTGACTCTTCTGCTATGATCAAAATTGCAAAATCGGGCTTTTTCGGCCCTTTTCGATGCAAAATTGGCCGAGGGATCAAATGATTCCCTAAAGATTCTCCAATATGGCCTATTTCCCATAGTGATGCACGATTAGCACTAATCGCGCATCGCAAACTGCCTCAAAATTTGAATTTGGGCCTCCTAAGATGCTTTTTCGCGCCTGCGCTCCTTTCTTTGGCGGGTGACGTCAGCAGTAGCTCTTGGTACGGTGGATGACGTCAGCGGGTGACGTGGCGGGGTGTTGGATGGTGTGATGCCTTATATATTTTTGCGATGCGATAGTGATAGCTAAATGCTGCAAATTTGCGATGAACTTGCAGTGAAGCGAGTTTTTAATGATAAATCGTATTTTAAACCAAATATGTGCATAAATAGAGGGATGCGGCGAGGAAGTGTTTGTGAAGCGATAGGCTCTCTTGATGTAGTGGCAATGTCGCATCGGAGCAAAGGAAGCGACATGCATTTCGGGCGCATGACCCTTGCGACCGCTGATCGCCGACTACCGATATCACATCGGCTAACGGGGAAGGGGCGTATATATGTGGCACATGGTATTTGCGATACGCCGACTGCGAAATTTCATCGGCAGAACATCCATCGGGAAGAAACAACAACGAGCCATAATACCCTTGCGACCTCCGATTGCGATAATCGCGTCGGAGGGGGTCCACCGGGATTAGAAGAATGTTAACGTAATCAGCAAGGGTTGTTTGTGATTCGAGGAGGGGAATATATGGTTTTGCAGATTATTTGCAGCCTCGGAAGGGGTCCGATAACCTTAAAAGAAAGGATTACATGATTTGAAAGGAGTCCACTGTATTGGAAGATGGTTTTAAAGAAGGAAGATGAGGGTTCTTGCTATGTTTCAAACAAGCTTAGCAATTCCGAAGTGTACTTATGGCTATTTTTCAACCAAAGGGAGGGGATAAATATGTAAGGGAGTTATTAACATAGTTAAAAATAGGGGATGAGGAGATAGATAGGGAGCTATATAGTAAGGTTAGTGGTTAATATGACCAGTGATAAGAAAGCGCTAAGTATGTGAATATTAAGCTTTTTAAAGGAAGCAATGATCCGTAAAGGGAGTATGAATATTGCTTGAGTAAAGTAGATCTTTACCAGGGTGAATTGTTATGAAAATGATGAAAATGAGAGTTATCAAGCAGATCTTGACCTCTTTAGGGGGAGTTAGTAAATGATTTAGGGGAGAGAAGAAGGGGGAGTTAGTCATGCTCGCTTGAAGTCCTCCAGTTGGGAACTGCCTTGCCCTATTGATTAAATGGATATAACATTTGAAAACACAAAACTAATCATAATCAATGATTCTGCAACAACAAAACTACCTACCCAACCTACTTACCTAACATTTTTTCTTCTTTTTGGTTTGGGTGCACTTAGACTTGCAGACCCAGCTTTTCAACTTTTTCTTTT
>APFE031159932.1:450469-547417 GCA_000404065.3 Pinus taeda
ATATATTTTTAATAAAATAATATATAATGTGTCCTAATGTGTCCTGTTCCGGGGGGTCAGCGTGTCCGAATCCGACACCACGAATCTCGAATCCTACGTGTCCCGAATCCCCATGTCAGGTGACTTAAGCTACAACAAATAACTACTAATACATATCATCAAAACCATTGCCTATATTGGGATCCTCATCATCAATATCACCCTGTAAGGATTAAAATAAGATAGAAAAAGCTTCACATATCAAATCAATATTTTGTTTGAGTGGTGGGTACATTTTTACTAGGGCCGCGATAAAGGAGTTCAACAATCAATGCCACCAACATCAAGGTACATAAAGGGCTTGATTGTCTTAATTAAATGCTAGTTTCATGCCCTCATACATGACAAACTCCAATGGAAACGTTGCAATCTCCCCAATCCTGAAATCCTGAAAAGTATTAAGTCTGTTGAATTTTGAGCGGGATCTAAAATTCTACTTTCTCCATATGAAATTTGATGAGGTCGGAACCATGCTCAAACATTTTGACTCAATTAATGGTATTGTTAAAAATTAAAATAAAAGGATGAAAATGAAAGATAAAAGAGAATTTCACTTTTACTTCTAACATTGGAATCCCTTCTAACATTGCTTAATCACCCTTAGCTACACTCCCAAAACTTTGAGACTCCAAACCCGTGATTGAATTGTGTGAGAATGAGGCAATAAATCCATCTTGAGATGCTTTTTTCACTGGACACGTGTCCAAATTTTGGGATACCAATAGGGCTTGTGTCCAACACCAGTCAAACTCATGTCCTATGAACAAGACACGAGTCAAACTCGTGTCCGACACGTGTCACCCATGTGGCATGTGCGACACGTGAAATATGTGACACGAGGGGGGACAAGACGTATCATGTTACTTAGCCTAGCTATTATACTTTGCTAAGTCGTGGAAATGTGATATTTTGTGGATATTTGACCATTGGAGACTAGTGCTTGTTGTGGAGACATCGTTTTGGGATAAAAAGGCTTGTTCTTGGATATCTTGTGAGTACATTACCTTTCATGATTATTGCATGTAATGAATGTTGCTAGGGTTTCTATGTTCCATGTCTAAATGCTTATGTTTATCTAAAATACTTGGTGAATTTTGCATGCTTTAATTTTGTACCTTTGGATTTCCCTAGAGAACCTCCTAGAAAGCTTTTCTCTAGTAAATCTATCACCTCATAAAGTGATTGTTAGGGTTAGCAAGTGAAAGCCTAGGGTTTTCGCCCTTACTCCCTTCAAGCGTTTGATATTTCCATGGTCAAAATCCCTAAGACTCCATCACCCAAGTAGATAGAAGGCACTGGCATCCATATTGGTAGTCAAAAATCATAAAACTTTATCTTTTTTTCTCTTTCCTAAAATTCAGCCCTTCATGGCAAGCCGCTAAGGTTGGAGTTTCAGGCCAAATTCAACTATGGCATGAGAGTTGAGCTGATTGGAAGTCATCCCAACTTGTCGAGCCTTAAAACATCAAAATCTAACAATTTCCATGGTTGAAAATGCTTCCCTAGGGTTGACGTCATAAACTCTAGGTAATTCTAGGGCTTGAAAAACCCTAATTATCCATTAAGGCTTCAACATAGGGTCATTTGAAGGTTTGATGCTCCTAATGTTGATCATACCTATAAAGCAAACCCTTTCTCTCCTCTTGTAAGCCTATTTGTGCTATTGTTGAATCATATATCGAAAACCCTAGGCTACAAGTCTCTCTTTATAGGCCTCTTCATAGGTACGCTATTCCTTATCACATAGAATTGAGCCTTGTTCTTAGCTTGAGTACCTTGGCTAAGCCTATTGAAGTGTCACCTTTGAACCTTTGACCTAAAATATCCTTTAGGTGACCTATGGTGGGAAGCCTCTCCTGTGGTAAAATTCCACAAAAGAGCAAGAGGTGGAGTACTAAGCTGGCAGTGGCATCCACCTCATTGTTATATCTTAGTTTGGCTCTCGTCTTGTGAGGCCTTTCACAAGACCTACTAGATTTTGAGGCTACACTTACCACTTAGCACCTTGACCAAACCTTGCTAAGGCTGCTAATCTGGAGAGTAATAGGTCTTTTAACTCCTTATTTGTCTAACCAAATAGGTCTAGGTTCTCATCACAATCCTTCTGCTGCCCTTTGACTCTTTTTGACTCTCCTCTTGGATATTATCATCCCACGGCCTTTCAATGTTAGGAAGACTCTCAAGAGCACAAATACCTTTGACAAATGGTTCCCATGAAACTAGAAATTCATCGAATGCCATGTTCACTAACTCTGCATCTACAACCTTCTCCCCAACTACTGCAAATTGATCACGAATTTGTGTGGCCTTCATAAGATAACTAGTGACTAAATCTGATCTAGTCATATCTATGGATCTGAGTCTGTTTCGCAACATCATCTTCCCATTTATGTTCTCACTCTAGTAGAGTCTAGAGGCTAACTAGGGCATCAAACATTTCCTTTGTTGCCTTCTTTTGGGATATGTGAGGGATCCAACGATCTTTTATGGCATCCATTATCATCTGCTTAACCTTCACTTCCTTCTTTTTGTGAGCTACCAACTACTGTGGATCTATGATTCTATAGTGAACGCACAATATCCTTGATAATATCTCAAATATCACTCTTTTCTAATAAGAGTGTAACCCTTCACTTTCCATGAGAAGCAATGTTAGGCGCCATCCAATGTATCCTTGAACCTAAACCTAGTTGAGGCCATCTCTAAGATCTAAAGCGCAAACTCCTATATCTAAAAATATATTTTTTAACATAAATATCGAAACCTTTTCTAACTGTTGGTCCTTTCTGGCAGTTGATTTGCTATTGTAAACCTTTGAAAATCTCAATCAGAGAGAAGCTTTGATACCATGTAAATTTTTCAACGTAAGTGACTGTTGTACTAATATTCTCTCATTAAGTAACTCAAAACAAAATTTATTTAACAGCAGAAACTTAAATTTCTGAATATTGCATCAATCACACACTAGCTAAAAACTAATAGCGGAATAAATAAAACACATACACAGGGATTTCTCCTTCAAATCAGCCTTTTATTCCTTTTCACCAAAGCTTACCAAGTGACCCATTGCAGCCTGCTTTGAATCAGCAGATGTATAGTCAATAAAATCAACTTAAAAAGCAGTGTGTGGCCAAAACTGAGGGTGTACGACTAGATCTGGAGATGTGTGGCCTATACATGAAGAAAGGACTGCTACAGCAATGGTACAGGCTGTAGTGCCTTCTGTATTTAGTAATTTACTGGTCTTTTTAGCAATCTGCTCCTCTTCTCAATGAATGCACTCTACCTTCTTCACTTTTCTCTTTTAATTTTCAAATGAAAGTACAAGATAGAATTAGTATCACCTTTCCAAGGTGATCACCAAGGAAATGTATCGAACTAATTGCTGTCCGAGGGTGTACGTCCAGATCTGAAGATGTGTGGCCTATACATGAAGAAAGGACTGCTACAGCAGTGGTAAAGGATGTACTGCCTTCTGCATTTACTGGTCTTTTTAGCAATTTGCTCCTCTTCTCGTTGAATGCACTCTACCTTCTTTACTTTTTTCTTTTAATTTTCAAATGAAATTACAAGATAGAACTAGTATCACCTTTCCAAGGTGATCACCAAGGAAATGTATCGAACTAATTGCTGTCATTTACACTGAAGCCTGTGCAAAAAGTTCCTGTTCAAACTACACCACTCCAAGACAAAAGACATACATTACCAGCCCAGTGGATAGATCAACTCTATGCAATTCCAAAGTCAACCACCCCATCCAACTCACCACCCCACAAGTTCAGTCGAGCAACTACACTTCTATAAGAAGTTTCTTCCCTACAATCTTGAGTGTTACGAGAACTGGGCTTCCTCGCTCTTGGGCTTTCTCCCTTACACTCATACAACCAGGCCCTCCCTATCATTCATCAATGCATTGGCCCCTCCACAGCCATTGATGACTCCGATGATGAGCCTGTATCATTGTTCCCTCACTCACCCTCAGTAGACAGGTCCAATTGTAGCAGGCTTTGACATCCTCATCCTCCCCATTGTATAACACTGAGACTTATTTGTATTTGCATCTTTTAAATCTTCTCTTGACTAAATATTTAGTTTTTGGCAAGACACTTAGTTTCAGTGTTCATCTAAGAGTTGCTTTCACACCCCCACATTGTGTTTAAAATGGATGTATTATTTTAGTCCCAGTGACCTGGTAGGGCAACAAAATTGTTTTATTTTATCTTGTGAAACTAACACCCAATAGTTATGTTTCTCTAATTTACATACATTGTAATAATCTGACCTTCACTGTAATGTACTTTTTTAAAAGTGAAAAAACATAGAGATTAAAGAACAAGACCGTGGTACAATTGATCGATTCAGAATGGGGAGACTATAGAAAGTCAAACTAAGACAAAACAAGGTACAGAGCTAATCATAAACTGGAGCTGGCGGAGGCTTCTTTCTAAGGCAATCAATAAAACTTTGGAGACACGAAAAAATCTCTCTAAAATGAATGAATTCCTGCCTAAAATATTGTAACCTGGCTATGTGCATCGGGATCATTAGCCTTGCCTTAAATTGCTCTGAACTTATCAAGAACACGTACAATTCTGATAAAAATAAGCTCCGGTGGAGCGTCTATATTTGGCGATCAGCCAATTTACTAAAATCCAACGGGGTTTTTAAAATTTTAGACTTTTGAGAATCATAATTTGCAATGAATTTAGCGAATCTGCCATCGCTAAAACGCAAAATGAAAAATTGAATGGCGGAATTCAATTTAAGAAGACAAACAATGGTGATGATGATAGTGAGGACCTGTGGAACAGAGAAGCCAAGATCGGAAGCAATGGAGAGGGCGTCTGCCATGCCTCCCAGACGCCGCAACGGTTTCTTCCCGACCCATGCTGTGTCTCCTCCTCCACCTCCTGCTCCCATCGCCATCCTCCTCGAATTCCAATGTGAATACACAGGATTTGTTTATACAATAGCCTTCGGAGGGAATGTTGCTCTTCTTACTTTCGCTTCAAATTAATGGATATTAAGTCAAATAAGAGGAAAAATAAATGTTTACTTTAATTTAGAGATAAAATAGTTTTTTTAAAACATTTTTATAGTTAATTTTAATCAAAATTGGTTGGGATTTTTAAAAACGTATTTAGTACTTTAGAGGTTTAGGAGTGTGTTAATTCGTTTATGCATTCAAAAATAATTTAAACAACAAAAAATAACAATTAGCTGTTAAAGTAGCCGTTAGGTAGCCGTTGGAGTCTCTGCTCAGTCTATTTAACACGCTAAGCCTGATTTGTGTCTTCAGCTTGTCCTGACGATGAACCACACTAGTTGGTTCGAAACGCGTCGACAATGATCTTTGTTATGTGATTTACGCCGAAGCTCTTCTTACAAATATGATGGATCACAGAAGCCTTAATTCTACAATAACAATTGTGTTTAAGATTTTATCATCCGATTTTATTTTAGTGAAAAGGTCATTTCGTCTATAAGTTAGACTACCCCAAAAATAAATCAATGTTTAGCATTCTTAAAAGATAGTAGAGTATGTAAGAAGGTCTCTTATCACATTATCTATATCCAAATCTAGTAATATGTTTGTTTCAAAAACTATTTTTTATCAAAAATTTAAAATAAATAAATTAGTGTAGTCATATACCCCTAATCAAGGTGAGAGTCGGTGAATTAGCATCAATGGGCTCTGAGCCATGAGTAGAGAAATTATGAATTATAATGATGGGTGGTCGAATGGCGGCCCTCATTTACTCCCCTACATGCACGTTAATAGGTTTATTGTGGGGCATGGGCTCCGAATAGAAAGAACGCCTTTGGGGTCTAGCTCAAAAACTCTAGTTTGTCTTGGTGCCGCTATAAATCGATTTTCTTAAGCTTCAAGGGTGTTTGCAAAATGAATGCTTCAGCCCAACTTCGCCTCTCAATGTGCGAATGTTTGTTGCGGGTATGTCCCTTTCGTTTGCTCTAAGCACACCCTTCTTGTTTTGATTAATTGTTACCTCTTAAATTTTAAGATGGTTGTTTCTAAGTCGCTGAGATGGGAAAGTTATGATGACTCCCAGAATGTATGGGAGGCAAGAAATTCTGATTTTGATAAAAGGTTTACGCATCTTTGTAGTCTTTCTATTTATCATGGCATTCTTCTTTATCTAATGGCTATGCATTCTACAAATGATTATGGTGCTTTAGTTTGTGTCTTTGGTTTATGGGTTTTTTCTCAATTAGTTACCTTAGAGATAAACCATTTGTTTGGATTGGTATGGGGAAATCGGAAGAGGAATTCCCATGAATGGTTAGTAGTCCCGACCTCAAGGGGGTCTTGTGCATCGAGGGGAAAAGATGATGGTTTGTTGCGTTGGGGGATGGTCAGGTCCGTGAGGAATACTCCGTCATTTTACCTTTAAAGGGTTACATTTCTTATGGTGTTGTAAGGCTACCGCATCAGGTTGTCTTTCTACGAGCTAGTTTTTTATTTAGACTAGCTCTAAGGCGACAGTGTTCGGCGTAACACCCTCCTCTGACATTTACCCAAGCTAACCAATCCACTAGGGTAAACATGTGACGAAGAGTTACTATGATGTGATTCAACTCCCCACGTACAATTAAGGAAGTGGAACCAACAAAACAAAACCAATCTGACCTTTCTCAGGAGCTACATAACCATCAAGAGACAACCAACCCTTCCAAGTGCCCAACCCCTGAGACTACTTGTCATTTTGCTGAGCTAGACCCCCATTCACTCCCATGACAAACCATGCATGCGACTGAGACCCTCCAATCGCCTCCACAACAAGGTATGCATGTGACTGTGGCCTTCTTAGTGCAGTTCTGAGCCATCGACCCCAGATTTTGTGCCACTTTTTCAGGGCTAGGTCTCAAGCCTCTGCCCAAAACTTCATGAAACTTCCAAAAATGATAAATAACAATGAATTAAAGCTACTAATGTGAACATTGGTACAAAAACTTGACTTGACCCCTACTAGCCATGACATACATTTCGTCAAACATATCACAAACATGTAATCTATAGGTCATAACCACATATTTGAGCATAGGGGTTTGATACTTATCTGGGAATCGTCGAGAATAATTGATGCCTTACCATAATAGTTGCATTATCATATATTAGATCATATATTCATTCACATCTCTTGTACTAATCAAATCATGATGAGAGCCATAACCAAAGTTTGGCATGAACCATGCTTATAACCATCATATAACCAACAAAAAAACAAGAGCATAACAGCCATAAAAACCACATATTAACAAGTGCATTTACACATGAAATATCAAAAGAAAAGGAGTTCTTGTTAATGTATGCATAAGCCAACCAAATCAGGGACTTCCACGAACCACTCGACCATAGATTAGGTTAAACCGAAACTTTCTTTCAGCCAATCACCCTTGTGCCATGTTCCAAGCATGAATGTATGACTCACAACAAAACCAACCAAGTCTTTCTCAAGCTTTACCGTATATTCACCAAGGGATTCCTAGGCTTGAAACCCTCATCAATATAACCAGGGTTTACCGCAATCCCACCGGATCACTAGGCCTGAAATAAGCATGGATGCCTCTGGATCCCTCCACCTAAACCGTGAGGAAATTTGTATGTCTCCACCTTTCGGCTTTACCATGTATCCCGCCATTACTGGTTAAGGGATTCCTATGCCTATGAGGTCTCCACCCTCTGGGCTTTACTGTGTATCCCGCCATTACTGATCAAGGGATTCCTAGGCCCAATCAAGGGTATTCACAACCAGGCTTTACCATATATCCCACCAAAGGATTCCTAGACCTTGAGATTAATCCGCACACCACCCATCTCAACTTCAAATCCATCCGACAATCCAGCTCAACCAAAACAAGAGATCCCTATCACATCATGGTTATCCGGAAATGGAAAGGCAAAGCTGAAAACCATTGTCACACCTGGCAAGACCCATGGCAATGACAACAAGAGAACCAAAAACACACATGCATGTACCATGCATCCCAAAACTAGTGAGGAAATCATACATGCAACTCGATACCTCCAAGTAATTCCACCGTAGTTGCTTGATTCCCACTCTTCCTTACTTGATCCTTGCTTTCTCTTACTTTCATGTCCTTCCCTTGCCTTATTTCCTCCAATGGTTAAGTGCTCCAAGAATAATCTAAGTGTCCAAGAGTATGAGAGAGTAGAGAGAATAAAGAGAGCTCCAAAATTGAACTAACAAAAGTTTGTGAACTGATCCTCATAAGCTTTTTTATTAATAAAGCCTCTATTTTCTTCATCTTCCATTATTTTCTTTCATTTTCCTCCTCACATGCAACTTGTGACCTTTCACCTTCATTTTCTCTTAATTTCCATTATTTTCATAAATAGAATGTCAATTAATGTCTCTTTGCCTTTTCAAAGCCTTTTTCATTGCCTTTGCCAATTTCCTTAGCTATAATAAACCAAATGACACCCACACTAGGATGTTTTGCCCAACATTCAACTCAAAATATGTGTCACGTGATCTTGGTTATTATTTTGCCTTTATTAACTTTATTACATGGATTTTTTACCAGGGAAGTTACAGAACCCTCCCCCTCAGGGAAACACCGTCCTCGATGTTCAATGACACCTACAACCAACAAGACTGTTGTAAGAAAAACATACTGTCCATGGAGCTTTATAACTTAGCCCGATGCAGTGTTTACAATGATCATCCTGTTGAGAAGCAAACCAACATAACAACATGGCAACCATACTGCTTATTGGAGTGTTATAACACAACTTATGGTGTTATTTACATCCATATACATATACCAAAACATCACACAAAAACATATGCCAAAAACATTCACTCAACTAGTGAATAAAGAAGAATACATAGCCCACATTTGATCCGTTGTCTCCCATGTAGCTTCATCGGGACCAAAGTGCTTCCACTACACTTTAATGTAGGTTTTCACCCTGTACATAAATTACCTACAAACAAATTCTTAAAAACAGAAAATATACAATGGCGAGAAACACAAAAACAAATACACAAAGATTGTCCCCTGGATCCCAAAACTGGGACTAACAGATTGATTTTTCATTAGATTCATTTCAATGTTACAATACATATATATACATGTCGAAACATTCATAAACCCCAATCCATTAACCCTGGATTAGAACATAATTGTAGTTCCCTTGACCGGATCTACAAGATACCATGGGCAGAAAACCATCAAGCCCAAAACCATGTGCAGAATCCATGCACAAAACCATAGGTAGGTCCACCCACCTAATATAGGCATGTGCGATTAGTTGTGGAAATAATATAACACACACCCAACATTCTCCCACTTGTTGTTTTCTTTCTACACAGGGGGTCACAAGAGAGCTTAGTCATTGGTCTAGCCCTACAATGCCCATTGTTTCTCTACACCAAGAAAACTTCTCATTGCTCACAAACTTCGTCAATGCATCTGCAACATTCTTCAATGTGTCGACCTTTACCAGCAACATCTTTTTGTCCTCAACCATATCCCTCACAGAGTGATACTAAACATCAATGTGCTTTATCTTTGAATGATAAGCAGAGTTCTTTGCCAAGAAAATTGCACTTTGGCTATCACAATCTATCCTTATAGCTCATTGTATTAACCCCATATTTGAACACAATCTCTGCAACCAAATTGCTTCCTTGCTTGCATGAGTGGCTACCATGTATTATGCCTCTATAGTTGAAAGTGCCACTACAAACTGTCTCTTGCTCATCCAACTGACTACACCTCCAAATAGGTTAAACACATACCCACTTGTATATCTTCTCTGATCCAGATCTCCAACGTAGTCTGCATCAACAAAGCCATGAATGTCCAAAACTCTGTTCAATCCTGGTCTTCCTTAGTAGCACAAACCATAATAATTAGTGCCACACAAATACTTGAAAACCCACTTCATTGTTGTCCAATGCTCCTTCCCTGGTTTTGACATAAACATGCTCAATACTCCCACTGCATGTGCAATGTTTGGTCTAGTACAGACCATTGCATACATCAGGCTACAAACTTCACTTGTGTATGGAACACGGGACATGTCATCTTCCTCTTCTTGTGCCTTGGGACATTGTTTAACAGATAACTTTACACCTACAGGAATAGGAATTTTCACCGGTTTACTATCTTGCATATTAAACCTATGCAGTATTGTCTCGACATACTTCCTCTGGTTTAACCAAAGTTTCCTCTTTGCCCGATCTCATTTAATTTCTATGCCCTAGATATAGTTTGCAACGTCGAGATCCTTCATGTCGAATTTGGAGGACAATTGGGTCTTCAAATCCCGTATAATTTCTTTTTCATTTCCAATCAACAACATATCATCCACATATAAGACCAGATAAATAACACATCACCAATTAATTTAAAATACACACAGTGATCTGCTTTGCTTCTAGTGAAGCCAAGTCCCCGTATAAATGTATCAAATTTATGATACCACGTCCTTGGTGATTGTTTTAACCCATACAGAGACTTTTTTAACCTGCATACCAGTTCTTTCTTTCCCTTCACCGCAAAGCCTTTAGGTTGCTTCATGTAGATCTCTTCTTCAAGATCCCCGTGAAGAAATGTTGTCTTCACATCCATCTGTTCTACGTCAAAATCAAAAGCAGCAGCAACAGAAAAAAGTAATCTAATAGAAGCTACCTTGGCAACAGGAGAAAAAATATCACCAAAATCAATTCCCCACACCTGGAAATAACCTTTTGCTACCAACCGAGCTTTGTATTTCTCCACCTTGCCTTTTGCATTCATCTCCTTCTTAAACGCCCATTTGCTTCCAATGGATTTCGTTCCAGCCGACAACTCCACCAAATCCCAAGCCTCATTTTTGTGCAAAGATGTCATTTCATCAACCATGGCCTCTTTCTAGAGTTTTCCATCCTCTGAATCTACTACCTCCATGACAATTTTGAGATCATCATCAGTAATAGATAAAGTAAAATTTGAACAGAAAGCAGATGGACTATGCCTTTATGGCTACCTTCTTTCTCGAACTAATCTTCTCACAGTTGAAGTTTGTGGCTCTTCATCTTCTCATTCCTCTTTTGCTGTAGAGTCTGGTTCTTCCTCCTTTAGCTCAAACTCTATCTTCCCAGGTTCCTTTGGTAGGACTTCATGTTTAAAAACATCTTTCACCTCTCCAAACACCACATCTTGGTTGTACACTGTTGATTTGGGGTAGCATCGAATGTGTTCTAAGCCTCAAGTTTTGCAGGGAGGCTTGGGAACATGTATTCCAAAGAATCGAGAAAGTGTTTTGGGAAATTCCACCTATAAGTGATTTTATTAAAATAATTAATATTTGTAATGGGGTTCCTAAGTCTAAACTTAGGAAAATTAAAATATTAATGGGTATTAATCTAATCAGGGGTGAAACTTCTAGAAAAGGACACAGATCAAGCAAAAATGATCTGAGCCTTTAATTATGATTTAATCTAGGTTGTTGGCTGTCCAACAGGAAGATATAAGAAGGGGCTTGAGGGTCATTTGGAAAACACACCAAGAGATCAAGAAATCGATTTTCTGAAGAGAGAAGTTCTCAGGAGGAAAATTTGATTAAGGATATTTCTTACAGTTGAGGGGCAAGGATAGCTTCTGGAGAGAGAGTGATTTTCTTAGCCAGAGAATCATCTGCAGAGAGAGGAAAAGAGTAATCTACCAGTGGCAGCGCAGAAGCCAGTGAGGAGTCCGAAATTTGCAGAGGAAATTTGAGTTTCAAAAGCCGGGAGCTGGGGTGTGAGAGAGTGAGGCAGAAATCGAATCTCATGGACAACAAATCGACTAGCCAGAAGATTGACGCAGTTCCCAGAGAGATTGACGCTAGGCTGACACATATTTTGCATAAAGGCAGACAGAAAAGTCAGGGGCAATCAGTCTAGAGCTGGATCAACCAAGATTTCCAGTGATAGTGTGAGCTAACCTCACAATTCTTTCTACCAGTATTTCTCTCTCTGTAACTAAATAACCTGAGAGGTATTCAGAGATGTATTCAGAATTTGCTACTGCTTAATAATAATAAACCCTCAAAGTTGTTGCACTGATTTTCCCACATTGGGTTTTTCCGGGGACTTTTGTCCAAAAATAACGGTGTCCTATGTGTTTGTATTTCCTTGCTCAGTTTTTATGTTTCAGAATCATATTTAATTTGGTGTAGGTTGCTTCAGTAATTTACTTCAATATTTCAAGAATAAATCTGAAATAAGATAAGGTTGTAATGTAATTTACAATCTAGGTGAAGTAGATTCAGTTGGTTGCAGTAGAGTTCTTGAGATTGATAGATCTAGGAATTTTCACATGGTATCATAGGAGTTGATGTGAAACAGGAAGAGAAGATCTAGCTCTGAAGTAAGGGCCAACTTACTGCAGCAAGCAGCAGTTTGAATCCCCTAAGGGATTGTGCAGTTCTATCCAGGAGGACTATATTTTTGTTGGTCTCTCTCTTTGAGTGAGTAGACAGAGAGGTAAGATTGCCAGATCGAGAATTCGTCGAGGCAAAAGGAACCATGCATAGCAGTAGCGCAGAGCTAGAAGGGCGCAGTTTTCTGCAAGCTAAGTGTTGGGTAGAAAAATCGTCAGGAGGAGGAAGCAGATCGCATAGTGAGGGAATACTTCCTCAATGATTTCTTGCCGAGGAAATCAATATTTCTCATTTGCTGAGCAAAATAGGAGAAGTGGGCTTACCAGCTCCATCATGGAGTGCGTAAGCCAGCCTAAGAGCTACACAGTAGGGAGAAAGAGGGAGTTGTTCAACATTTTTCGGAAGATATGGCAACGAGTGACTTGAGGGATCATGACAAGTTGGATGGGGATTCCAACTACGTCATTTGGAAGGCTAGAATGTCTTTTCTTCTAGATGAGCATGCCCTTAAGACGTATGTTGATAATGTGGTAGCTGTCCTTGCGGATGCAAATCCGTCGAAGAAGTACTTAACTGATATGGCAAAGTCCAAAAGGATGATCTTGGATGGAGTCAAGGTTCACGTGGTGTGCCACGTTGCTAGCAAAGGGATTGCTAAAGAGATGTGGGATGCCTTGGCCACATTGTATGAGGGATCTTCCAAGTAGCGGAAGATGTACTTAGAGCAGAAGCTGAGATCTGCTCAAATGCAGAAGGGAGAACATGTGGGTCCATTCCTCGCTAAACTAAAGGAGACCCGTGATGAGTTGTCGGCTGCAGGACACACACCTTAGGATTCGGAGTTAGTGAGACTGGCTCTAAATTATGTTTGGGATGATTGGCAAGTCTTTGTCTAGAGTATCCTGGGCAGAGTAGCATTTCCAAATTGGGACGAGATGTGGGAAGCTTTGAAACAAGAAGATATGAGGAGAGACATGCTCAAGGTCAAACTTGACGGGAGCAACAACAACAGTGGGTCGAAGCCCAAAGTAGAGGAGGAGGATAATACAACCTTTGCATCGAAGGGACAGGAGGGGAAACAAAGACGAAAGAAGGATGTCTCCAAGGTGAAGTGCTTCAGATGTGGCGAGATGGGACACTATGCATTGCAGTGTCCTTTAAAGAAAAATGACAAGGATGAGAAGCATGATCCTAAGGTTGCAGCCACAAACATCGAACAAGAGGAGGAGTTCGCAATGACAACCAAGATACCTCCAGGAGGGAGGTGGGCTGATATAGAGTTGTACTTCGATAGAGCTACAGATGGGCAGGATCCTTGACGATCCCACCTCTTGGATCATCACCTTGTTACGAGAGCCCATGATCAGTAGTAGCAAGATGGTGGAGTTTTCAGTTGGTGCCATGGAGTGTTGATTTGACAGATGCAATGGTTAGTAGCACTAGAATGTGAGCAGCGCAGAGCAGAGAGGCAGCAGTGTGTGGAGGCACAATGCAGAGCCTTAGCAACGCAGTGGCTTTAGAAGATAGTGTGGGACTAGCAGCAGGCAGGATTTCAGCACCAAGGTGTATCCACTGGATATTTGTCCAGTTTTGGGTGTTTTCAGTTGCTTGTCTCAGCAATTGAGTTGTAGTATAAATGCAATGTTAGCAGTGGCAGTGCTAACAACATAACAGATGCAACGTTTGAGAGGGAGTTGCAGTACATATGTAGCATTGGCAAAGGCAGTAGTAAAGTACCAGCAGCACAGCATGTCAAACATCAACAATGCAGAGGACGATGCTTCGGAGTCAAAGCAGTATGCAGTAGCAATGTATTGCTAGCGCACATTCCTCGCTAAGAGGGAGTGTTGTTTTGGGGTAGCATCAAATGTGCTCTAAGCCTCAAATGTTGTAGGGAGGCTTAGGCATATGCATTCCAAAGAACCCAGAAAGCGTTTTGGGAAATTCCACCCATAAGTGATTTTATTAAAATAATTAATATTTTTAATGGGGTTCCTAAGTCTAAACTTAGGAAAATTAAAATATTAATGGGTATTAATCTAAACAAGGGTGAAACTTTTAGAAAAAGACACAAATCAAGCCAAAACGATCTGAGCCTTTGATTATGATTTAATCTAGGTCATTGGTTGTCCAACAGGAAGATATAAGAAGGGGCTTGAGGGTCATTTGGAAAACACACCGAGAGATCAAGAAATAGATTTTGTGAACCGAGAAGTTCTCAGGAGGAAAATTTGATCGAGGATATTTCTTGTAGTTGAGGTGCAGGGATAGCTTTCGAAGAGAGAATGATTTTCTTAGCCGGAGAATCATCAGCAGAGAGAGGTAGAGAGTAATCCAGCAGTGGCAGCGCTAAGCCAGAGGAGCTGATGCAGAGCCACATAGAGGCAATGCAAAAGCTAGTGGGGAGTCCGAAATTTGCAGAGGGAATTCGAGTTTCAGAAGCTGGGAGCCGAGGTGTGAGACTGGGAGGCCAAAATCGAATCTCCTGGGTAGAAAATAGACCAACCAGAAGATTTACTTAACTCCTAAAGAGTTTGACATTGGGCTGATACAGATAATGCGTAGAGGCAACCATAAAAGTCAGGGGAAATTAGTTTGGGGCTGGATCAGCCAGGATTTCTAGTGATAGTGTGAGGTAACCTCACAATTATTTTTACCACTATTTCTCTCTCTGTCACTGAATAACTTGAGAGGTATTCAAAGATGTATTCAGAAGTTGCTACTACTTAATAATAATAAACCCTCAGAATTGTCACACTGGTTTTCCCGCATTGGGTTTTTCCGGGGACTTTGTCCAAAAATAACAGTGTCCTATGTGTTTTCATTTCCTTGCTCAGTTTCTATGTTTCAGAATCATATTTAATTTGGCGTAGGTTGCTTCAATAATTTACTTCAATATTTCAAGAACAAATCTGAAATAAGGTTGTAATGTAATTTACAATCTAGGTGAAGTAGATTCAGTTGGTTGCAGTAGAATTCCTAATAGTTAGATCTAGGAATTTTCACATACACAACCTTCCTTGCTTATGGGTTCCAAAGCTTATAACCTTTTAAACCATCTTTATACCCAATAAAGATGCACCTTTCAGATTTACTATCCAACTTGGTTCTTTTCTCCTTTGAAACATGTACATATGCATCACAGCCAAATACCCTCAGATGTGAAAGAGAGGGTTTCTTACCAATCAATACCTCTCGTGGAGACTTATTCTCCAACATTGATGAAGGTGATCTATTAACTAGGTAACATGTAGTCTCCACTGTCTCTGCCCATAATTCTTTTCCCAACCTAGCACCACTTAGCATGCTTCTTACCTTTTCCATCAAAACCCTATTCATTCTTTCTGCAACTTCGTTTTGTTGAAGTGTGTATGTAGTAGTCTTCTGTCGTGCTATACCACACTTCTTATATAACTCTTAAAATTCCTTCTTGCAGAACTCTCCACCATTATCTATTCTCAACACCTTTATCATATTCTATGTCTGGTTTTCCACCAGAGCCTTAAATTCTTTAACCCTGTCAAAGACGTCAGATTTCTTCCTGAGGAAATATATCCATGTATTCCTTGAGAAGTCATATATAAATGATACATAAGAGACAGACTTACCTAGTGATGGAACCGACACAGGTCCAAACACATCCCTACGGACAGGTTCTAATATTCCTTTCGACCTCTTAGCAACAGAGGGGAAACTCATCCAATTATGCTTCCCATATACACAATGTTTGTAGAAATCGAAATCCATAAATAAATTAGACATACCTTATACCATCCCATTACCATGAAGTATTTGAAGGCCCTTCTCTCCAATATGTCCAAGCCTTTGATGCCATATCATGGTTTTTTCTCCAGAGACCACTAGATTTTATGCTCCACTTTTAGGAACCACAGAACTGTTGCACGCATCAATAACAGTGTTACCTAGAAGCTTGTACAGAGTTCCAATCTGAACTCCCTGCGTCAATACCAGTGCTCCCCGAACCATCTTGCAGGTATCTTTCTCAAACATTGTTTTTACACCTGTATCATCCATCTTGCTTACAGAAATAAGATTTATGGCCAATGCAGGAATATGCAGAGCACCCAGAAGTGTTCTAATCCTTCCACCTTACAACTGCAACTTGAATTTTCCACATCTGACGATTCTAGCCTTCCTGTCATCCCCTAAGAAGACATCACTACCATCATATTTCTCATACTAGCAGAACCACTCCATATGGGGAGTGAAGTGAAAGGATGCACCTGAGTCAATCAACCATGCCTCATGATCTACATGTGTACTTGAAGAAGAAGTCAAGTACACATCCCCACCTTCATCTGAGGTGGTTTTCGCCTCTATAGAAGGAGCATCATTAGTTCCCTTTCCTTTCTCAAGAGCTTTAGATCTACAACCTTTTTGAAGTGCCCTTCCTTTCCACATTTCCAACACACCTTTACAGGTTTTCCTGGAGATTTAGATCTCCCACTGATGAATCATTTTTTTTTCTGTTCTGGGACCGTCCTCGTACAAAAAGGCATCTCCATTATGGCCCTCCATATTTTTCTGTCTCATCTCCTTTGACAACAAGGATGAGATTATTTCATCAAACTTCAAGGTAGTTGTATTGCTACTATTGTAGCAACCAAACTATCCCACGAATATGGTAGAGAACACAACAAACTGATGCACTTATCTTCATCTAAAATTTTAATATCAGTAGATAGCAACTGGCTTACCACAGTATTAAAGGTGTTCAGTTGCTCTGTCACCAAGCCTCTTTCCTTCATCCTCAGGTTATACAACTTTTTCCATATGAAAATTTTATTCACTAGAGACTTAGATTGGTACAAAGTCCCTAACTTGTCCCACAAATCCTTTGTCGTAGCTTCCCTTGATACATCCAACAATACTGAATCTGAGATACACAACCGTATTGTGCTCTTTGCCTTTCGATCTAGCTTCACCCAGTATTCTGCTGACATTGTTGTTGGTTTAGTACCTGGATCTACCGCTATCCATTGATCTTTATCCACTAGTAGATCCTCCATCTTGAGTTTACACAACTCAAAACTCTGACCATTAGATTTCTCTATCTATATCTTTCCACTACTCACCATCTTCTTTCACCGCAAGAATCGATCCCGCAGATCTCCCACAAACAGGGTCTACCATAGGCCCAAGCAAAACCTCTCAGCAGAAAAGGCGTCCCCTTGAAGCCAAAACAACTATGATACCAAATCTAGGTTTTAACCCTGTACAAAAATTACCTGCAAACGAAATCTTAAAAACAGAAAATATACAATGGCAAGAAACGCAAAAACAAATATATAAATATTTTCCCCTGTATCCCAAAATCGAGACTACCATATTGATTTTTCACTATATTCCTTTCAATGTTATAATACATATATATACATGTTGAAGCATTCATAAACCCCAATCCATTAACCCTGCATTAGAACATAATCGTAGTTCCCTTGACCGAATCTACAAGATTCCATGGGCAGAAAACCATCATGCCCAAAACCATGTGCAAAACCCATGCACAAAACCATAGGTAGGTCCGCCCACCTAATGTAGGCACGTGCAACTGGTCATGGAAATAATATAACACACACCCAACATTTAACCTGTTCAATTGCTCGGTTTCGGAGCTTGAGCATCTTTCTCTGCAAAATGCACTGAGGTTTCGGCTGGAATTCTCCTTCTGGCTCCACCTGCAATACAGACCATTCAATCACATGATCAACATCTTTAACATGCTTCTTAAGAAATGACACATGGAAAACATCATGGAATTTCACTGTTGGAGGCAGTGCAAGTTGATGTGCTACTAGTCCAATCCTTTCAAAAATCTCGAAAGGTCCACAAAACCAAGGTGCCAGCCTCACACATGACCCGATCCTCAAGGAGATCTTCTTGGGCTTGATGTGCAAGTACACCTGTTCCCTAGCTTGAAACTCCTTTAACATCTTGTTATGATCTTCATAACTTTTATGTTTGTCCCGTGATATCTTCATATTCTTCTTGATTACCTGTATTTTTGGTTCCATCTCTACCAACATGTTCAGTCCTATCAAAACCTTATTCACTGGATCACTCCAACTGATGGGAGTATTACAAATCTTCCCATACAATGCCTCAAACAGACTCGTCCTCATTGATTCATCATACCCATTGTTGTAAGAAAACTCAACCAATGGCAAGTACCCCTCCCATCTCCTCTGTTGATGCATCACATACATCCTCAACATGTCCTCCAATATCCTGTTGACCTTCTCTATCTGCCCTTCTTTTTACAGATGATAAGTTGTGCTTAAGGCCAACTTAGTGCCCAAACCTACACACAACTCCTTCCAGAATCTAGAAGTGAACTTAGCATCCCTGTTTGACATAATATTCCTTGGAACACCATGCAGCCTCACTACATCTCGAATGAAGACCTATGCTACATCATTAGCAGAATAGGTAGACTTCAATGGAATGCAGTGCACTACCTTTGTCAACTTGTCCACTACAACCATGATGGAATCATGTTGGCTAGATGTCCTTGACAAACCTGTGATGAAATCCATGGAAATGACCTCCCATTTCCACTATGGAATCAGAATCAGCTGTAGTAATCCACCTGAGTGCTTACATTCTGCTTTTACCTATTGACAATCTAAGCATCTAGCCACAAACTCTACCACTTCCTTCTTCAAATTCGGCCAATAATAAAATTTCTTCACCGCTATTAGTGTCTTCTGGTTTCCTAGGTGCCCTAAATATGGTTTTGCATGGAATTCTCACAAGATAGTCTTCTTGAGCTCACTGTCATTCAACACATAAACATTGTCCCTAAATATGACCAAACCATTCGCTGTGAGATGATAGTCCACATGCCGATCACTTGTACCCTGTTGTAACTTGTGCCTAAGCTCCATGTACTTGTCATCCCGCTCCTACCTATAAAATCTGATCATGTATGTCTGTCTCATAAGAACTCATAGTTGTTATATGATTCACCTACACTCTCCTGCTAAGAGCATCTGCAACCTTGTTTTCCTTTCCCTTAATGTACCAGATCTCAAAGTCAAACTCGGTAACCGTGGAAAACCATTTAGCTTTCCTGGCATTTAGATTCGGTTGGTTAAATAGATACCTTAATCCATTGTGATCACTCATCAATACAAACCTCCTGCCAAGAAGATAATGCCTCCACATCTTCAATGCATGGATAATTGTTTCCAGCTCAAGATCATGTGTTGGATAATTATGCTCGTGCTCATTCAACTTCCGTGACTCATAACACACTACCTGTCCTTCCTGCATTAAGACTCCATCACGTCCTCTCTTGCAGGCATCTATACACACCACAAACTCTTTGTCTGGATCTGCAATCTTTAACACTGGAGCATTTTTCAACAAATGATTCAATTTTTCAAAACTTGTCACACATTCCTCGGTCCATTCAAATTTCTTATCTTGCCTCTGTAGTGACATAATAGGATATGCAATATGAGAGAAGTTCATGATGAACCTCCTATAAAAACTTGTTATCCCCATAAATGATCTCACCTCATCCACATTTCTAGGAACTGCCCACTCCATGAAAGCTCTTACCTTCTCCGGGTCCACTGTTATGCCTTCATTGGAAACAACATGTCCCAAGTAATGTACCTTTGTCTAAAAGAAACTACATTTGCTAAGCTTGACATATAACTGATCCCCCCTTAGCAATCTCAACATTGTTGCTAAGTGTTTAGAATGCTCTTCCTCATTCTTAGAATATATCAATATATCATCAATTAATACAGTGGCAAACTTGTCTAGATAAGGATGCAACACAGTATTCATCAAGCACATGAAAGTAGCTAGAGCATAATTCAAACCAAATGGAACTACAACAAACTCATAATGCCCATACCTGGTCCGGAAAGCAGTCTTGTAGATGTCCTCTTCTTTAATGCGTACCTAATGATATTCAGAACTCAAGTAAATCTTTGAGAGCATTGTTGCTCCCTTCAACTAGTGGAACAAGTCATCAATCCTCGACAACAGATACTTGTTCTTGATGGTCACCTTGTTCAATTGTCTGTAATCAATGCATAAACTAAGAGTACCAGCCTTCTTCTTCACAAACAACATTGGTTCACCCCAAGGCAATACACTTGGCCTAATGTATCCCTTGTCAAGCATTTCCTTCAACTCTACTAACTATGGTTTACTCATCTTGTATGGTGCCTTTGATGATGGTGTTGGCCCTGGTACCAAGTTAATAGAGAAGTCCACTTCTCTGAGGCGAAAACTCTGAAATCTATGCTGGAAACACATCCTGAAACTACTGTAATATTGGGCACCTCTTCATAAATTCAACATCCTCAACATCCTTACCTTTATCACTAGAAATATGCACTGCAAATAACACATACCCTTTTTTGCGACTATGCTTTGCCTGCATAAATGTCACCAGTTTAACTGATGAAGCTTTCTTCTTACCTTATAAGATTCTTTGTTCCCCATTGTCATCCAAGCATTCAATAGCTTTGTCATAGCAATCCACCTTAGTCCTGTGAATATACAACCATTCCATACCTAAAATAATACTATATTATCCCAATGACATTACATTCAAATGTGGAGGAGGGCATACCATTTGACTCGAAAGCACAAGATCTTACCCAATGATGAACTCTCTTCTTTGTACTTGTAGCTCACTGCACTAACCAAGATTTTGCATGCAATTATTTATTCAAACCACACTTATCCACCAGGTTAGGACTTACATAAATGTAATTAGATATGGGGTCAATCAAAATAGAAACAACTTGATCATAAAGCTTATTGTCCATCTCGATAATAAATGCATGGCGATCTACCTGCATGTTATCTAGTGTTGCATAAATCCGTGGAATATTTTCCCAACATCCCCAACTATCTGATCTTGTGCACTGTAAGTTTGAGGCCTAACACCCTATTTTTATGGACAATCCCTCTTGAGATGCTCCTTGCCACATATCCAACATTGCAACTATCCCTTACCATCATGTTTATTCTATTTCCCTCCAGGTTGTGACCCATTAGACTTCTTGTAAGGTGCAACATTTTCTTTCTCTCTTGTATTCTAAGGTCTTGTTTGCTTTGGCTGCCATTTACCTTTAGCTTTGTCTTTCCCTTTCCAACCTTGCTGAGATTTTGTCTTATGCTTTGATTACTCATAACAGTTCTTCAATTTCCCAATGACTTCTTCAAGTGACCAAGGCTCATCATATTCAATCCGATCTCTAAATGCTAATGGCAATCCACTGAAAAATCTCTAAACTTTGGCGTTTTCATCCTTAAGATATGGTACATACCTTAACAACTCTAGGAACTTGGTAGTATACTCCTCATTCGTCATCGATCCCATCTTTAGCTTATAGAATTCCTTGGCTTTGTTGTTGTAGTACCTCTATGACAAATATTTCTTCCTAAAAGGTCTCTTGAATTCATGCCAACTCAACTCCTTTGTCCTGATGTCTTTAACACGCTTCACATATTCCCACCAAATGTCTACTTTCCCTTTAAGGTGGAAGATAGTTATTCTAGTTTTCATGTTCTTCATGTAATCATGCAACTCAAAGAACTTCTTCATCACGAGTAGTCATACCTATGCATCCTCCAACTTCTTCAAATTCCCATCAACTGTAGGTGGCTTGGATTTCTTGAACTCATTTGACAAATAACGCTTGTCACTCCTCCTATAAGGATGATAATGATGATGGCCATAGTACCCGTCAGAACCAAAACTAGAATAGACCTGTGTCCATCCCTTCTCCTATTTGGCATATCCAAGAACCTGCCATCTCTAATCGTGTTATCCCTATCTGACCTATGCCCACCATGAGGTCTATTGCCATATGCCCCATTAGTCCTATCCTCCTTCCCATGGATGCTCCTAAGCGGTCCTTATCTCTATAAGTCTAACAAATTCTGAAGGATTATTGCATTAACTTCTGCTTGTTTCTCCTATGCTTGCATGATTCTGTGATTATCTACTTTGCAACTTCTTATTTCTACCTTCAAACTTCTCAATGTGTTTTTTAAGTCAGAAGAGTGGCCACCACCATGTTGCTCATTTGATCCATAGGTAGAGTCTCATGAACTGTAGTCTATCATCTTGTTAGTCATCTTTGATCTTCTTCCTGCAAGTATGCCATGTCAGCTTAAACCAAAACATAGCATAATCAACATACATCTGTATAGTTCAAGGGAGGATATCTCCTCCGCAAGATCAACTAGATTAGTGAAATACATGTATAAACATAATCATATCAATACATAAACATCATTTCAATCATAAGCCAGTTACCATGCATGACTATACCAACCACATACAATGACCTCATGCACGACAACTATAACCATGTCAATGTATGCATAATGACGTATAGACATTGACATGCATAACAAGTTTATAACTAACATACACTTATGATGATGATATCCAACAACAACACTGTCAACTTTAACATGGTGACACAACTTCAACAATGACCACGACCATGCATACACAACAAGTACATAGACCACAAGCACAATGAACCATATGCAACCGACATGTGTGCATGACCAACACATTTCACCCATCCAGTCCAAGGGGTGAACCATGCTCTGATACCACTATGTGGTATTAGATATCACCCAAAGAGAATGAAAACCAGACACCACCCAAAGAGAATGAAATTTGCTCTGATACCACTCTGTAACACCCTCCTCCCAAGTTTACCCAAGCTAACTGGTCCACTAGGGTAAACATGTGACGAAAAATTACTATGATGTACGATTCAACTCCCCATGTATAGTTAAGGAAGTGGAACCGACAAAACAAAACCAATCTGACCTTTCTCAGGAGCTACAAAACCTTCAGGAGACAACCATCCCTTCCAGGTGCCCAACCCCTGAATCAACTTGTCATTTTTCTAAGCTAGACCCCTAGTCGCTCCCATGAAAAACCATGCATGTGATTGAGACCCTCCAGTTGCTCCCACAACAAGTTGTGCATGTGATTGTGGCCTTCTTCAAACAGTTATGAGTCTACGACCCCAGATTCTGTGCCACTTTTTCAAGGCTAGGTCTCAAGCCTCTACCCAAAACTTCTTGAAACTTCTAGATATGATAAATAACAATGGATTAAAGCTAGTAATGCAAGCATTGGTATAAGGACTTGACCTCAACCCTACTAGCCATGACATGCATTTAGTCAAACATATCACAAACATGTAATATACAAGTCATAACCACAAATTTGAGCATAGGAATCTCATACTTATATGAGAATCGTCAAGAAGAATTGATGCATTATCACAATAACTGCATTATTATCTATTAAGTCATATATTCATTCACATTTCTTGTACTAATTAAATAATGATGAGATCCATAACCAAAGTTTATCATGAACCATGCTTATAACCAATAGAATAAGAAGAATATAACAACCATAAAAACCACATATTAACAAGTACATTTACACATGAAATACCAAAGGAAAAGAAGTTCTTATTAATCTATAAATAAGCCAACCAAGTCAGGGACTTCCATGGACCACCCGACCATAGATTGGGCTAAACAAATATTTCTTTTAGCCAATCACCCTCGTTGTAACAACCTTGGTGAAAATTTCATGTAATAAAGTTAAAAACAATAACGAAGGATGACAGGGACACTTATTCCAAGTTGAATGTTGGGCAAGACATCCTAGGGGGTGTTCATTTGGTTGTTTATGGCTAAGGAAATTGGTATTAGAAGACATTTTGGCACATTTATTTATGAGAAGTAATAGAAATTAGGAGAAAAGGGAGGTGAAAGGTCATAGGTTGCATGTGAGGGGGAAATGAAGAAAATAGAGGCCTCATTCATAAAAAGGCTTATGAGGATTATTTGGTAACCTTTTGTCACTTCAGTGTTGGAGCTCTCTCATATTTCTCTCTCTTTCTCGCATACTCTTTGATACTTAGAGTTTTCTTAGAGCACTCTTGGAGGGTGTGGCATACTTGGATTCTTGGAGCAAGAAGGCAAAGGAAGAGCAGGAAAGCGCAAAAAAGCATCAACATTAGCAACTACAACAGATTTTCTTACAGGTACTGAGTTGCATGTATGATTTCTTCACTAATTTTGGCATGCATGGCATATGCATGTGGTTTCTTGGTTATCATTCGTCATTGGCATGGAGGATTGCCTAGCCTTTCCATTTCCTGGATAGCCATGGTGATTATGGGTTTACTTTCATTGATTGTTTTTGGTTGGTTCTCATGTTTCCTTAGCTTGGGTTGAGTTACTAGTCTTGGAGCCTTGGTTGGGAAAACGCTCTGGAGCTCGATATAAGCTATGGGTTGAGTTATTAGTCCTGGAGCCTTGGTTGGACAAATTCTCTAGAGCCCTGGAAGGCTTGGATAGAGACCGATTTGATGATGGTTTTGTGATGTCCAAGCGTGAGGTGGAATCACTATTTGATGGGTTGAGGTGGATGGCCTTTGGAAGCCCTGGATGAGTTTTGATTGATGTGTTTTTATGATATCCCACACTCATGCTTAGAATATGGCACGGGGGTGAATGGCTGAAGAGATATTTGGCTCAGCCATTCTACGGTCGGGTGGAACGTGGTAGTCCCATCTCTGGTTGGTTCATTGCATTCATTAATGAGAAATCCATTCCCTTGATTTTCATGTGTAAAGGTATTGATGTATTTATGGATTTGATGGCTAGTATGTTTATTGTATTTCTGTTTCTGTTATGTTGGTTATATGCACATTTTATGACAATGACTATGTATGGCTCTCAGCATGTTTTTACTTGTATGTGTATGGATAATGTGCCTATGACCTAATAGATGATAATGCAACAAATGGCATGAGGGAACAATGGTTCATAACGATTCTTAGATAAGTATGAGATCCCTACACTTAACTCTGTTATTTACACCTATACATTACATGTCGATGATATGTTTGACGAAATGCCTAACATGGCTAGTAGGGTTACAGTCAAGGTATTGAACAAGTATTTGCTTTAGTACTTTAATTTCCATGTTACCTGGTTGATTTGAAAAGGTGGATCAGTTTTGGGCAGTGTCTTGGGCTATGAGCCTGAAAAAGTGGCTTAAATCCCGAATTCGCTAGCACAACACTGACAATTTTGGTCCACAATCGCTGGCAGGCATGCCTATGAGAGTGACTTTAGGTTGTTGGTCATTCCCTTGCCCATAGCATGAGAGCAAATATGGCCCAAGAGACCTAAAAAAATAGTGGGAGCTAGGGACATGCTGTTTGAGTGGCTAACTTGTCTTCTGAGGGTTCTGTTGATGATGTTGGATGTATGTATGGTGTGTTTCCATCGGTTCCACTTCCTTAATGTCACTTAGGAGGTCAAATCATATCATAGTGGCCTCTCGTCGCATGTTTACCTCGACTCGCCGGTTGCTTGGGTAGATGTGGGAGGAGGTGTTACAGAGTGGTATCAGAGCATGGTTCAACTCTTGGATTGAATGGTTTGAATGTGTGTTGGTCATGCATGCATGTTAGTTGCATGTGTGTTTGTTACATTTATATACTTGTTGCATTTGCTTGATGATGGATTAGGGTTTTAGTATGGTTATCATGGAGAATTTGATGTTGATTTCATGAAGAGTAATTGACATGGGTATGTGACTGACTGAATATGGTTATTTGTCACTTACATGTTGATTTTATGTTGCCTACTTACATCCTTGTATGTTAGGTTACATTTTGAATATTTTGATTACATGCACCAGTCTTGTAGGTTGATTACAATAACTGATCAATTATGTTCGACTACATGCGGTTATGAGTATTTGTAGTTGGTTAGGCATTGCTAATGCATATTGTTGGTTGGATGTAGTAATGTGTATAATGGGGTCATGGTTGTTGTCATGCATGAGGTCATAGCATGCATTGTTGATATGGCCTTGCATTGATGACTGGATCCTAGTTAGAGTGATGTTTATGCGTTGATACATTTATTGGTGTATGTCTATATGTTATTATGATTATACATGTATCACGCTGATTTGGTGATCTTGCGAACAAGGTATCCTCCCCAAGATATACTAAGGTACGTTGATTTGTTGTGATTTGGTTTATCTGACATATTATACCTTGTAGGAAGAAATATCAAATGGCTAGCAAGATGGTTGACTACATAGATTCTCCCTACGAATCTGAAGAGCAATATGGTGTTGGGAACTCTTTCGACTTGGCAATGACATTGAGAAGCCTAAAGGAAGAGATAAGGAGTTGTAAGGCAGATAATGAAAGAATCATACAGTTGCAGGAAAAGTTAGCATAGGTGAATGCAGTAATACTTCAGAGGTTGTCAGATTTGTAGCGACAAGGACCACTATGAATCAGTCATGAGCAGGAAGATAAAATTAATGGGGCATACAGTAGTAGATCACATGGTGGTCATTGATGAGATAAAGATGATACAATTAGAGATGGCAGATTGTTGGACACTCTGGTGAGGAGAAGGGATAGACACAGGTATGATTCTAGTTCTGATTCAGATAGGCACTATGATCGTCATCGGTATCATCCTTACAGGAAGAGTGAAAGAGGTTATTTTCTGGATGAATTTAAGAAAGCGAAGCCACCTACTTTTGATGGAGAGACAAAGAAATCACAGGATGCAGAGGCATGGCTGCTTGGTATGAAAAAATTCTTCAGGTTGCATGACTACTCAGAGAACATGAAATCTAGAGTGGCTACTTTCAATCTTAAAGTTAAAACAAACATCTAGTGGGAAGATGTGAAGAATGTCAAGGACATAAATGAGGAATATCTGACTTGGAGTGAATTTGAGTGGTTATTCAAGAATAAGTATTTGTCAAAGAGATACTTTGATGACAGGGAAAAATAATTTTATGAACTAAAGATGGGATCCATCATAGATGATGAGTACACCAGTAAGTTCTTGGAACTGTTGAGGTATGTGCCTTACCTCAAGGAGGAGAAGGCTAAGATTAAGAGATTCATTAGTGGATTACCAGTTGCACTCAAAGACATTATTGAACTCGATGAGCCTAGATCATTGGAGGAGGCCATTCGAAAGCTAAAGCATTGTTATGAACAATCGAAGCGCAGAACTGAGACTAAGTCAAAATGTAGAGGTGATGTAAAGAACAAAGGAAAATGGGATAAAAAGCGAGCAAGGCCACAGAGTACAGATAACAAGGAGAATGTTGCACCACCTAAGAAGTTCAATGCATCAGATGGAGGATAGGGAAATCGACCTCAGGAGCAGAGTAAGGAGCCTGTGCATTGTTGGACTTGTGGCAAAGACCACCTTAAGAGAGATTGTCTGCAACATCAGAGTGGTAGACCTTAGATATACAGTGCACAGGAGGTGCAGACTGTTGGAGATGTAGGCTAGAGTATTCCCCATATCTATGCAACCATGGACAACAAGCAGGTCGAGCACCATGCATCTATCATTGATATGGATGGTAAGCTTTGTGATCAAGTTATTTCTATTTTGATTGACCCTGGATCTAATTATAACTAAGTTAGTCCTAACTTGTTGGATAAGTGTGGGTTGAATAAGGAGTTGTATGCAGAGTCTTGGTTAGTGCAGTTGGCTATAGGTACGAAGAAGCGAGTTCATCACTGGGTGAGAGCTTGCACATTTGAATTAAATGGTATGCCTACCGCAACACATTTGAATGTTTTACCGTTGGGTTCATACAATATGTTGTTGGGCATGGATTGGTTGTTTCTTCATATAACTAGGGTTGAATGTTATGACAAAGCTATTGAGTGTGTTGATGACAATGGGGAACCAAGAGTCTTGTAAGGTAAGAAGAAAGCCACATCAGTTAGGATGGTAAGAACTATGAAAGAAAATTGTAGCTGCAAGAAAGGGTGTAAGCTATTTGCAGTACATATTTCTAGTGATAAGGGTAAAGAGGTTGAGGATGCAGATGTGTTGAACAAATACCCGATTTTACAACAGTTCAGGGATGTATTTCCTAAGGACATCACAAAGTTGCCACCACATAGGGAGGTAGAATTTTCTATTGAGTTAGTACCAAGGGCAACTCAAACATCGAAAACACCTTACATGATGAGCACAACTGAGTTGGTTGAGTTAAAGTTGCAGCTGAAGGAAATGTTGGACAAGGGATACATTAGGCCAAGTGTATCACTGTGGGGTGCACCGGTCTTGTTTGTGAGGAAGAAAGATGGTACCCTCATATTATGCATTGATTATAGGCAGTTGAACAAAGTGACTATCAAGAACATACATCCTTTGCCGATGATTGATGACTTGTTCAATCAATTGAAGGGAGAAATATTGTTCTTGAAGATTGACTTGAGATCCGGATACCATGAGGTATGCATCAAAGAGGAGGATATATACAAAACTACGTTCAGGACCAGGTATGGGCATTATGAGTTTGTTGTTGTTCAATATGGCTTAACGAATGCTCCAGCTACATTCATGTGTTTGATGAATAGTGCGTTGCGTCCATATTTGGATAAGTTTGTTATTGTGTTCATTGATGATATATTGGTATAGTCTAAGAATGGGGAAGAGCACGCTAAGCACTTAGCAACAGTGTTGAGGTTGTTGAGAGAGCATTAGTTTTATGCTAAGCTCAGCAAATGTAGTTTCTTTCAGATGAAGTTACACTACTTGGGACATGTTGTCTCTAAGGAAGGCATTGCAGTAGATCCAAAGAAGATAAGGGCCATCTTGGAATGGGTAGCTCCTAAGAGTGTGGATGAGGTGAGATCTTTCATGGGTCTAGCAGGCTACTATAGGAGGTTCATTAGGGACTTCTCACAGATTGCTTGTCCTATCACACATTGCAGAGGAAAGGTAAGAAGTTCGAATGGACTGAGGACTGTGAGGTTGGCTTTGAGCAACATAAGCAGTCGCTGACACATGCACTAGTGCTACAGATTGCAGATCCGAACAAATAGTTTGTAGTATGCACAAATGCTTGCAAGAGAGGGCTTGGTGGGGTCCTTATGCAGGATGTAGAGGTGGTATGCTATGAGTCCCAGAAACTAAATGAGAACGACCAAAACTATCCCACGCATGATCTCGAGTTAGCAACGATTATACATGCATTGAAGATGTGGAGACACTATCTTCTTGGCAGGAGGTTTGTGCTTATGAGTGATCACAATGGGTTGAGGTATTTGTTTGACTAGTCGAATCTGAATGCCAAGCACGATAGATGGTTGGCCATGATCAACGAGTTTGATTTCAAGATTAGGTGCATCAAAGGCAAGGAGAACATAGTTGCACATGCTCTTAGTAGACAGATACAAGTACATCACTTGGTAGCTATGAGCTCTTATGGGATAGATTGACAAGACAAGATCTTGTGGGCAGGGAAACATGATGTCAGATATATGGAGATTGTTCACAGGTTGCGGCAGGGTACAGGTATAGGTACAGGTACATGTGATAGTACATGTGATGGCACATGTACAGGTGATAGTATATGTATAGGTACATGTACAGGTGATGGCACAGGTACAGGTGATAGTATATGTACATGTACAGGTACATGTGATGGCACAGGTACAGGTACATACAGTAGTACAGGTACATGTGATGGCACATGTACAAGTACAAGTAGTGGTACAGGTACAGGTGTAGGTTCACAAGACTTGGACTATTGTCTTACAGCAAATGGATTGGTCAGGTTTTGAGACAAGATATATGCATCGGATGACAGTGACCTCAAGAAGGTGATCTTGAGGGAGTTTCATGTGAAACCGTATTTAGGTCACATGTTACCAGAAGACACTCACAATAGTAAAGCTGTATTACTATTGGTTGAATCTGAAGAGGGATGTAACAGAGTTTATGGCGAGATGTTTCGATTGTCAGTGAGTGAAGGCAGAGTATAAGCATCCAGGTGGACAACTACAACTGATTGCGATTCCAGAGTGGAAATGGGAGGTAATTTCCATGGATTTGATCACAGGGTTGCCAAAGACAGTGAAGGAGCATGATTCCATCATGGTCATTATGGACAAGTTAACAAAGGTTGCACATTTTGTTCTGGTGAAGTCTATGTTCTCAGCTAGTGATATGGCACAGGTATTCATATGAGATGTGGTTAGGTTATACGGTGTTCCAAAGAATATTGTATCAGATAGGGATGTGAAGTTCACTTCCAAGTTTTGGAAAAAGTTATTTGCAGGTTTGGGCATAGAGTTGGCCTTCAGCACAACTTATTATCCGCAGACAAATGGACAGACAAAGAGGTTCAACAAGATATTAGAGGACATGTTGAGGATTTATGTGATGCATCAGTAGAGGAAGTGGGAAGAGTATTTCCCTTTGGTCGAGTTTGCATACAACAACGGTTATCAGGAGTCACTGAGGATGAGTCCTTTTGAGGCATTAAATGGGTGGAGTTGTAACACTCCCATTAGTTGGAAGGATCCGGTTAGCAGAGTATTGATTGGACCAGATATGTTGGTGGACATGAAACATGAGATGCAGGTGATCAAGAAGAATCTTAAGGCAACACAGGATAAGCAGAAGAGCTATTCTGAGAGGAACAAGTTGTTTAAGGAGTTCCAGGTTGGGAAATAGGTATACTTGGGCATCAAGCTGAATAAGAGCTCCTTGTGGATTGGCTCATGTGCCAAGTTGGCACCACAGTTTTGTGGACCCTTCAATATCACTGAGAGGATTGGGCCAGTAGCCTATGGACTTGCACTACCTCCAACAATGAAAGTCCATGATGTTTTCCATGTCTCATTGCTTAAGAAGTATGTTAAATATGTTATTCATGTAATTGACTGGTATGTATTACAGGTGGAACCAGATGGAGAATTCCAACCAAATCCTTAGTGTATAATGCAAAAAAAGGTGCTCATGCTCCTGAACCAAGCAATCAAGCAAGTTAAAGTGAAATGGAAGCACTTTGATCTCGATGAAGCTACATGGGAGATGGTAGATCAGATGCTGGCCATGTATCCTTCCTTGTTTTTCGGTTGAGGCAAGAAGCTCTGATATGGTGGTTTGGTGATTGCTTATGGTGGTTTAGTATTTGCTTATGATGGCTTGGTATATGATTTATGGTGGTTTAGTATTTGCTTATGTTGGTTTATTATATGCTTTATGGTGATTGATATATGATTTATGATAGTTGATATATGCTATATGATGTTTTGATATATATGCTTAGATATGATGTTAGTATATGGTTGATATATGTTTTGATATATGATTTGGCATATGTTTGGTATATATATTTTGATGATGTTGTTATATGTACACCTGTGTGTGAATGTAAATACCGTAACGAGCTGTATAAAGCTCCACTACGCAGTATGGGTGTTATGTTATGATATCATGTGGTTGTGTTATCATGATGTTATGATGCTATATGAGTTGGCACTCAACATGATGATAATTGTAAATACCATAATGAGTTGTGATATAAAGATACACTATGCGGTATGATGACATGTTGTCATGATGTTTTTCTCTTGAGCAGAGCTTTCATTGTAAATACTCCATCGAGCTGTGTTTTAAAGCTCCATGAGCAATATGTCTTCTTTCAGCAAGTCGCTAAGGTATATGTGTGATTGAACACCGAGGATGGTGTCCCCCAAGGGGGAGGGTTTTGTAACAAACCTAGTGAAAATTTCATGTACTAAAGTTAAAAACAATAACCATGGATGACTAGGACACTTATTCCAAGATGAATGTTGGGAAAGACATCCTAGGGGGTGTTCATTTGGTTGTTTATGGCTAAGGAAATTGGCAAAGGCAATGGCTAATGCATTAAAAGACATTTTGGCACATTTATTTATGAAAATATTGGAAATTAGGAGAAAAGGGAGGTGAAAGGTCACATGTTGCATGTGAGGAGGAAAATGAAGGAAATTAATGGAAAATTAAGAAAATAGAGGCCTCATTCATAAAAAGGCTTCTAAGGATCAATTGGTAAGCTTTTGTCAGTTCAGTGTTGGATCTCTCCCATATTTCTTTCTCCTTCTCTCATACTCCTGGATACTTAGAGTTTTCTTGGAGCACTCTTGGAGGGTGTGGCATACTTGGATTCTTGGAGCAAGAAGGCATCAACATCAACAACTACATCAGATTTGCTTGCAGGTATCGAGTTGCATGTATGGTTTCTTCACTGGTTTTGGCATGCATGGCATATGCATGTGGTTTCTTGGTTGTGATCTGTCATTGGCATGGAGGATTGCCTAGATCAACAGTGGATTGCCCAGCCTTGCCATTTCCTGGATAGCCATGGTGATTGCAGGTTTACTTTCATTGCTTGTTTTTGGTTGGTTCTCATGTTTCCTTAGCTTGGGTTGAGTTACTAGTCCTAGAGCATTGGTTGGAGAAACGCTCTAGAGCCCTTGGTGGGTTGAGTTACTAGTCCTGGAGCCTTGGTTGGACAAATGCTATAAAGCCTCATATAATCTGTGGGTTGAATTATTAGTCCTAGAGCCTTGCTTGGACAAATGCTCTCGAGCCTGTTATAAGTTGTGGGTTGAGTTATATTCTTGGAGCCTTGGTTGGACAAACGCTCTAAAGCCCTGAAAGGCTTGGATAGAGACCGATCTGATGATGGTTTTGTGATGTCCGACCTTGAGGTGGAGTCATTGTTTGATGGGTTGGGGTGGATGGCCTATGGAAGCCTTAGATGAGTTTTGGTTGATGTGTTTGATGAGATCCCACATTCATCCTTGGAATATGGCACAGGGGTGAATGGCTGAAGAGAGATTTGGCTCAGCGATTCTACGGTCGGGTGGAACGTGGTAGTCCCATCTCTGGTTGGTTCATTGCATTCATTAATGAGAAATCCATTCCATTGATCTTCATGTGTAAAGGTATAGATGTATTTATGGATTTTATGGCTAATATGTCTATTGTATTCTTGTTCATATGCACATTTTATGACAACATCTATGTATGGCTCTCAGCATGTTTTTACTTGTATGTGAATGAATAATGTGCCTATGACCTAATAGATGATAATGCAACAAATGGTATGAGGGAACAATGGTTCATAGCAATTCTTGTTAGAAAATTATATATTACAGAGCAATGGAACACATAAAATATATTGCAGAAATATAAACACAGAAAATGCACAAAACAAGAGAGACATAGATATACGTGGTTCACCCAATTTGGGGTACGTCCACAGAGAAACAACCGGTCCTTCCTTTTATATTATCCAACAAAATGAAGAGATACAACCTACAACAGATCTAGTGTAATTCCCTCTTTGCTCTTACACAATCTCCTCTCTCTCTCTTGCTCAGAATACAGATCTACATAGACGCAATACAATTCCCTCATATATAGCGAGGGGTTGCCTTCTAGGGAAAAAAACCCTAAATTAAACATAACTTCTACTGTCAGATCTCGGCTTAATGAACGACCCAGATTGACTACGAAACTACAACATTTTACAAGGCAATTTTACATCTATTTTTAGCTTGGGGGGCGCTGCCCCCGATCCCCCACCAGTCACCCCTCCTGGATCCCCCTAGCAGCGTACATTTTACGGGTGGAGTTTTCGCCACATTACGAACTGGGGTCCAATTTGGCGATACCTCTAAGTAAAGAAGATAACCAAGCTCCACACCCAACAATTTTGAGATAAGTATGAGATCCCTACACTTAACACTGTTATTTACACATGTAGATTGCATGTCGATGATATGTTTGACGACATGCCTGTCATGGCTAGTAGGGATCTAGTCAAGTTCTTGAACAAGTATTTGCTTTAGTACTTTCATTTCCATGTTATTTGGCTGATTTGAAGAGATGGATTAGTTATGGGCAGTGTTCTAGGCTCTGAGCCTGAAAAAGTTGCTTAAATATCGAGGTCACTGGCACAACATTGATAATTTTGGTCCACAATCGTTGGCAGGCAGGCCTATGAGAGCGAATTTAGGTTGTTGGTCGCTCCCTTGCCCATAACATGAGAGAGGCTATGGCCCAAGAGACCTAAAACAACAGTGGGACCCAGGGACAGGCTGTCTGAGTGCCTGACTTGTCTTCTGAGGGTTCTGTTGATGATGTTAGATGTTTGTATAGTGTGTTTCCATCGGTTCCACTTCCTTAATGTGACTTATGAAGTCTAATCATATCATAAGAGCCTCTCATTGCATGTTTACTCTGGTTGTCTAGTTGCTTCGATAGATGTGGGAGTAGGGTGTTACACTCGTGCCATATTCCAAGCATGAATTTGGGATTTACAACAAAACCAACCAAGGTTTCCTCAGGATTTACTGTATATCCACCAAGGGATTCCTAGGCACGAAACCCTCATCAATATAAGCAGGCTTTACCGCAATCCCACCATATCACTAGGCCCTAAACAAGCATGGATGCCTCTGGATCCCTCCACCTAAATCGTGAGGAAATTTGTCTTTCTCCACCTCTCGAATTTACCATGTATCTCGCCATTACCGATCAAAGGATTCCTAGGCCTATGAGGTCTCCACCCTCTGGGATTTACTGTGTATCTTGCTATTATCGGTCAAGGCATTCCTAGGCCCAATCAAGGGTATTCACAACCAGGCTTTACCGTATATCCCACCAAGGGATTCCTAGGCCTTGTGATTAATCTTGAGACCACCCCACTCAACTTCGAATCCGTTCGACAATCCAGATCAACCAAAACAAGAGAACCCCATCACACCATGGCTATTTGGAAATGGCAAGGCAAGGCAAGGCTGAAAACCACTGTCACACATGACAAGACCCGTGTCAATGAAAACAAGAGAACCAAAAACACGCATGCATGTACCATGCATGCCAAAACTAGTAAGGAATTCATACATGCAACTTGATACCTACAAGTAATTCCACCGCAGTCGCTTGATTCCCACTCTTCCTTTCTTGATCCTTGCTTCCTCTTGATTTCATATCTTTCCTTTGCCTTCTTTCCTCCAATGCTAGAGTGCTCCAAGAATACTCTAAGTGTCCAAGAGTATGAAAGAGTAGAGAGAATAGAGAGAGCTCCAAAATTGAACTAACAAAAGGTTGTGAACTAATCCTCAAAAGCCTTTTTATTAATGAGGCCTCTATTTTCTTAATTTTCCATTATTTTCCTTCATTTTCCTCCTCACATGAAACCTGTTACCTTTCACCTTCCTTTTCTCCTAATTTCCGTTATTTTCATAAATAAAATGTCAATTAATGCCTCTTTGCCTTTCGAAAGCCTTTGCCATTGCCTTTGCCAATTTCATTTGCCATAATAAACCAAATCAACACCCACACTAGGATGTTTTGCCCAACATTCAACTTGGAATATGTGTCGCATGACCTTGGTTATTATTTTTCCTTTATTAATGTTATTACATGGTTTTTTGACTAGGGCTATTACATTTGGTGTACTCAGATTCTAAATTTGTGTGCTCTTGTGTGGTCTGCAATTCAGTCTCATGGCATGGCCGTCCTCGCACAGAGGGAACTCAGGCCATGGGGGCCAGGTCCAAAGTAGGAGCAATGGTCGGGGTCGAGGTGGTAGGCAATCTCATCCTTGAAAACCCAGGGGTAGTGGGCATCACAACATTACTGGGATGACCTGGGAGGCTGCATAGGCATATCAAGTCAATACACCTCCATAGATCTGACAGTTGATCTCAATGTGGGAGTCAGATTTAAAAAAACAGGCTGAGAATTCAAACCTGGACTTGGAGGACTGACAGACCCTAGTTTAGGACCCAAGCCATTCTAGAGCAGATATACTCAGTTTCAACAGTCAATATATTTATATTAGATAATGAAGAACATCGTGGCAAAAGTTATGGCATCCTCCTCTGCTGGTTCAACCAAGTCAGACACAGATCTGCAGGAAATCCCCAGGGAATTTCAACTCATTCAACATCAAATTCAACAACAAAATGCTTGCCTCAGTCGCATCGAGAAGCACATCCCCTGCCTCCCATAGTTTGAATTGTCATGGTCCAACGTTAAAGATTCGACAACCATAGACTCTTATGATAAGTAATTTGATGATCAACATGGTTATGTTTTGTTAAAATTTTGAGATGTATACATGACTGCATTACAAACTTTGAGGCTTTTTTTTTTTTAATAGTTACATATCCAATAGGAAAATTAAAGGCAATCAAACTTATATAACGTTGCTAGACAGTCTTAGACATTTTAAATTTTGGATGACTTACAATGCAGTAAGATGACCAACAGACCTGATTTTCCAGTGGGCAGGTTGAGGCCATCTGATCCTGTTGGATATGGATGTAAAACTTGTCTACTTTTTTGAAATGGAATAGAAAGGAACTGCCAAGCTTTAAAAAAAAATAGTGTAGTAATATAAATTGATGTTGTAATCTGTAATAAATATCAAAGTACTTATTTCATATACACATTGTTAAAAATAAAATAAAAAAATCATAAAAACTAACTAAATTATAACTTTTTTAAATTATTATTAATTATAAAAAGAATTAATATATAAGTTAAACGTATATACATTTAAAAATATGGAACAAATTCTTAACCATGGAGATGTATCCCCACTTTACCATGGAGATTTTTAATTTGTAAATATGCTTTGTTACAATATTATGCGCCAATACCATGGCTTATCAATACTTCATGCCCAAAAACCATAATTCACTTCATATGACATCTTTTTAACTAATTAATTTAGTTAAAAGAGCCGAAAGGGCATAACTACTTTGCGGATAAATTTTAACCTTTAATTTATGTATACTACTAAGAATATTTTAGAATATTTTGTGACGGTTAAATACCTATCATCCACCTAATACTTATTGATTATTAGGTCAACCTAGATCCATCTTAACTCTGGATCTATTAAGTGCCGAGAGGGATCAAATCTCTCATGGTGCAAACTTCTTTTTTAAGTGCAAAACTTGAGGAAATGTTTACAACTTGAGAGATTTGATCCCTCTTGGCGCTTAATAGTTCTGGAGTTAACATGGATATAGGTTGGTTTGATATATGTAAGCTCGGTAGTTAAGACAATCTGCTTGAAGCTTTGTTGTTCTACCGTAAAACTTGATAAGCTCCACTATTATACCGTAAAACCCAATAAGGATATATAACTCTATCTTTGCACGAGTTGAGGATATTAACTCTCCCTGGTTTAATTTTATTTTTAATGTTTTTTAACCAGAAATAGTAGTATATTTATATATAAATCGTAACTTTTGCATTCAAAATTGGGATTTTACATCAAAATTTTGACCCCGCTAAGGGCTTCTAAAACTTCATTTGTTACCCATCCCTTCCCTGAGAATTTTTTCCATAATTCCTACAAAAATTTCCCATAAATTTTAGCTTGTGGCTATACATTTTACAATACTGATATAGTAAATATTTACACGTATATTTTTCCACAGAAAAACATTTTTAAACTGAAAGAGAAAACAAGTTACTCCTCCATCGGTGTTGGATTGTTAAGATCGAGTCTAATGTATTATTCTTCAGTCCTCGGGCTCTTCTCTTCCATTTTGATCTTCAGATGCTCAATTTGATGTCTTAACATGTCCACCTCGTCCTCTAGTTGCTAGATGTGTTCCTTCTTTTCGAGTTGTTGCTCCTGCATATCCATTTCCTCCTTTTGCTATTGATGGATACACCTCTGCAAAATTCAGAGACCCTCCTTGAATTCCAAATTCTCTTGTACAAAATCCTTACAGGTATGCATGTTGTTGCCACCTTCCCAAGCTTTGCCCTCCCTTGACCCCCCCGTCCTAGGCTGATAACGGCCCCAGGAACCGGACAAAGACCCTTCCTTCATTGAATTATTTTGCACGCTCATTTTCTCCACCAAGGAACTACCAAGGTGCCTAATCTCCAAGATACCGCAGACCCCCAACTTAGGATTGTTCCAGGAAATCAACCCAAACCCCTCGTTTTGCTGCTCAAACTCCCATGCCTGACACATCTTACCAACACAAATATTTACAACACTCAGCCTACCAACATTTAGCATATTAACACCCAACTTCCCCACCCGATTCCAAACACCACAACCTGAAACCCACAACAATTGCTCTGTGACCCCAGCTTGAGCCGTTGGGCCTTCGTAGAGACCACCTGAGCATAAATTAACTAGAAACTGTGATAGAAGATCAAACAATTACCCCATTTATAGAAGGTGCAGATATGGATTTTGATGCAAGACAAGAGGTTGGTACTCATGAAGTCGAGATCTGAATGCTCCACCATAATTTCCCATCTATTCGCTTCGTCCTTCATCCTAACCCATGCCTTCCTCCCACATACGGTCTGAGCAATTCAGAGTAGACAAATTAAATGTTTCTCACGCTTTCCAATTAACTTACCTTCTCCTATGTTGGACCACTGGCCATTGCAACAATTTCTATGTCGTGGGGGTAGGGTTCTCACGCTGTGATATCTCTCGAAACCATGTGTAGTACTATCGTAATGGGAGAAGCCATGTTGTTGAAGTGAGGCAAACCTATCAATGCCACGAGGCGCGAGGACGGGCCGAGAAAAGTAAAGGCAGATGAGACAGGGACTGGGGAGCATGAGATGAAATGGAATGGGGAAGGGTGGCATAACAGAATGGAGAGGAGGAGAATCAGAATGGAATGGGGGTTGATCATAATGTGGAGGAGAAGGGTGACGAGGGCTAGGGAGAAGAAGTGCAATGAGAGTTGAGGGGAGGGGGGATAATAATGAGAATGGAGGGAGAGAGGGGCGGCGGGGTAAGGGATATTTATTTACGAACCTTAAGATTTCGATATTGCTTTGATTTCCAAGACTCTTGGCCAAGCCAAGAGTGTCTACCCCAGTCCAATGATTGCAACCGATGTCCATGATTAGGGAATGTTTAGTGTTTCCTCTATCTCATTCACTATACTTCTTTCTGCATTCAATTGACAAGCTAAATTTGCTTGCTTATCTGCTTCCTGATTATTCCCTCTTAGGATGTGAAAGAACAACACCAGATCAAAGAGATGAGTCATACCTTGGGATCTTTAAATTATTTGATTTAGATTCATGTTGTTTTTTGATGAATTGTATTTCATATGTTTTATAATCATCATTGAGTCTCGTAAGACTTGGATCTTTCTGATGCCCTTTTTTTGATCCAAGAAAAGACCTAGAAACAAACCATAAGCCTCAACTTGATTGTTTGTCTTCCTACCCATGCCCCAAGCATATCTGTCTTTGATGCTTCCTTCGGGATTAAAGAGAATCCCCCCCTCTCGCCACCCAATTTTATTTTTAATGTTATCATTCGATCTCCTAAATAAAATTCAATAGCAATTGTATCTAAACTAAGTTGTTATCAACATCTGAGAGATATATTCCAATGATTTTTCATGTAGAGGTTAAAATCAATAGTTGACATAGTCTAAATTGAGCAACTCAAATAAATTTTAGTGCGGACAAAAAAATATAAACAAAATGTAGGACTACATGTACCAAATTTTCTTTTTTTCTTTTTCGTGCTCATGTTTCTCTTCACACTCAAGAGTAAAATTTCAAACATTAAAAATAAAATGAATAACATACAAAACAACATATAAAAATCTAATCTTTGAAGGCTACATAACAAAGTGAGCAAGGATTTTTTCCCCAAATTTCACCTAGAAGACATGCATCCGCAAAACTGTAAAGTCTTCATGTAGTGTGCCTTTATTGGGTTGTTTTTTTTTCCAAATCAAATATGAAAATTGCTCAAGGTTACGATATTTTTTGTGGAAATTAGGATTTATTTTGATCTAACTGAAAGATTTTATCACAATGAATGTCTCACATTAGCGAATAATACATTTAAATAAGCTACATTAAAGAATGCCACCGACAAAACTGTAGGTTATGAAAACCTAGAGCCCAAAACCCTCATCCTTAAATTTGCTATTTCATCTCAATTTTATTTTAATTTTAACTATAAATTTTTTAATTTTATTTTGCTTTTTAAAAATTTAATTTCAAATTTTACTTTTTTCTTATGTAATTGACCATTAGAGAAAGAATATCATGGGCAAAACCATGGGTTATGAAAACCTAGAGTGAAAAAAACCTCCATCGTAATTAATTTTATCTCAATTTTAATAAAATTATTAATTATTAAATAATTATTTATATATATATATATATATATATTATATATATATATATATTATATATATATATATGTTAAATATAATTTGACCAAGTCAAAAGGTTAACATAACATAACATAGGTATACTTATGATCCTGACATTTAAAAAATATTCACATATTTAATTCCTACATGTCTAACATCTAACATATAACGCCTACATACCTAACACCTACACATCTAACATCTAACACCTTCACATATACCCCAAATTAGGCTATAGAGTGCCTCTCGGCGCAATGAAAATTGCGGAAACCCTATTTCAAAATAGACATGTCTATCATAATAAATAATAATTATTTTTTTTTTTAGAAAAACACACACACACATACATATATATGAAATATTTAGAGCGTAATTTGGGTTTTTAGAAAAAAGGCAAATATATAAAGCACTTGACATAACTTAAGAAAAAATCCATTCAATTAAAGCCAAGAACCAAAGATCAACGATGGTTCACGCTCAGGTGGACTTATCTAAAGTGTATGACAAACTAAGCTAACTTTGCCTTAGAGTTATTATTATACACTTGGACTTCTATCATCAATTTCTTATATGAGTGATGAACTAAATTACTTCAACATTTTTTTCTGTTTTAATAAATGGGGCAGAATCCCCTTTCTTTGAGTCAGGAAGAGCTCTTAGGTGGAGGTGTCCCTTATCTTCTCTCCTTTTCCTTCTAATTATTGAGGGCCTGAGTGAGTTATTAAAATAGGCATTGAAAAATGGAAATTTCAAGGAGTAAATATGAGGACAATGTGTAATACCACATATATGTGTTAGTTTTTATAGCATCAGATGTGTTCTAGCCACGAAATTCGCTGGAGAGTCTAGAATGCATGAGATCTCCAAAATCCAGAAATCATTTATGGAAATTCCACTTAGAGATGACTTAATTAGATTATTAACCTATTTTTTTATTGTTTCCTATGTCTAAGCTTAGGAAAATTGGTTACTTAATTAGAATTAATTAAGTCAAGGTGATAATAGTCTAGAAACTCACAGTGATCGACTTCGAGATGATCCTAGCCATTGGTTAAGTTTTAATCTTGGTCATTGGTGCTCCAAAAGAGGATTATAAGAAGAAGTTGATGGGAACTTGGATAATAAACTTTATTAGTTTGATTTCTTTGGCAAATCGATTTCTAGAGAGGAGCAACAGTTTCCAGAGAGCCAGAGATTGAAGCAAGGATAGTGATCCATAAAATATTTTCCAGATCCTAAGAGGCAACAAGTGACATACATGATCCACGCAGAAGGAGGGCAAGGACCGCGCAATAGCTAAAGTAGAGCAGTTTGATTTAGTTGGGAGGAAGTCGATTGAACTTCCAGAGGCCAGGAAAGTCTTCTAAAGGGCCGGAGAGTAACTTCCAGCAGTAGGGACGGGTTAGACGACTTCCTAAAAGGGATCTTCGAGCCACACATGTGATAGGTAGCATAGGGACTGCGTAGAGGGCCTACACTGGGGTTTGGATGACTAGTTTTTTTTGAACGAGTCAGTGTGGGGATTGCTTATTTGGTGAGAGAATTTTCTCTCTAATTATTTATGAAAGATACTTGTTGATTGGATTTCCAGTTGGACATCCATAGATTGTACTCAGATTTCACTGCTGCATAATAATAAAACCCTTAGTTGTTGCATCAATTTTCCCAAGTTGGGTTTTTTCGAGGGCATTTGTCCAAAAATAATTGTGTTAATAGTTATGTGTGTGCTAGTATTTTCTCAGTTTCCAAAGCTATTTTTCTTCCACATTATTTGTTTGTGAAAATCACAGTGGTAATTATTTGGTATTTGTCGTAGCAAACAACAAATTAGTTGTTAAATAAATTAATAATTAGGAAAATGATTTCCAGTTGTTGTGATAAATGAAATTTTCTCATAGTGTCAGAGTGTGAGTGATCAGTCAAGAAGCTTAGAAGCAGAGAACAGAATTTCATTGTTTAATGGGAACAACAGGTCGAAATTCCTAGAGGTTGCACAATTCATTATCAAGCAAGACGAATTGTTGGGGCAAAAATTTGATTTTCAGTTGTAAGTTGTCAGAAAAGTTGAGTTGCTCGAGATAGTGTTTCTAGCAGTCAGAGGAAGCAGTAGTAGCTCAGATTTTCATTGAGAATATTCCTTGGTTGGATGTAGAGTGGAAGAGGAAAGAGCACACCCAAAGGGATTTTCTCTTAGAGGGTTTTTGGTTTCAAATATCCATAGTTTCCAGTTGTAGAGTGAGAACAAACAGGCAGGATTGTGCATTCCAGAAGGGATTTCAAATTGAAGAGCATGTAGCTAAGCAGGAAAGGGAGGATATTCCAGTTTGTTTTTCCAACTTTCCAGAGATGGCCGTAAAAGATTGCCAAAAGAGTCTGTGTGAGTTAGTGATAATGTATATATGGAAAACATATCGACTTCCATTTGTTGGAGATAACTGCTAGAGGAAGTGCGAGTTGCAAAGCCCCTGTAGCAAAGGGTCCAACAATATAGCTGCCATCTTGATGTAATTCGAAAATTACTAAGAAGAGTTCATTAACCATTTGACATCAATGACTTGTGTTTTTGGTCAAAGTCAAACCCAATCAACTCCATGGGTTGACATCAATGACAACACCATCCAACAGGTAACTCATTCTAACTTGGAAGGTTGTGACACTCATCTAAACCCTTTGGAGGGTGAAGATAAAGAACAAGCTAAGATTCATGATGAAGAAGATACAAAGATGGCAGCTAGGAGAAAGACTTTGCCTGAACACATCACAATGAAGTTCCCTGTCATCAATGCCAAGTCATGGAGCCTTGTCCAAGTATCACCTTGAAGTAATATGTGTTAATGTATCCCACCACATCATTTGTGTAATGTAATTATTGTATTTCTAAAATTAGAAAATGTGTGAAAGACCAAGGGTCCCACATGGAATATGAAGAGTCGCTAGAAATTTCTAAATTCATATAAAAGCTCGAAGGTCATGTAGGAATTTGAAAATTCATAGTAGGAAATCAAGAGTCGTGAGGGAGGTCAAGAGTCACATGGGAGGTGAAGACTCACCTCATTTGTTATAAATACACCCTCATAGCTCAAGAGAAAGGACTTTTGACTTTGGACTTTTCACCTTTGCTTCTCTAATTTGCCATAAGAGAGAAGATCCTTCTTTGGAGGAGAAAGTAGTGACTTAATGTTCCACTATTGGGGCTAGTGTGGCAACATTGTAATTATATATCTTGGGACTTTCACTAAATATATGAAGCTCTCAGAGCCAATGCACTTTCATGCATATGTCATGAATGATTGTGAGTATTCTTTCATTGTTTGCGGTGTATGTTTATGTTAACACATACTAATGAAAATGAACTATTTTGTTAGCTTTAGTATGTGTCCTCTTGAATGTGCATTGTTACTTGATTTTATGATCATTGTTATCTTGTGAACTACTTTATCGGTTAAATAAATAACGTTTATTTCCATGCTCTTGTGTGGCTCTTTTAGGATAGTACTATTACTTTTCTTCTAGAGGCAAACATTCTCTTTTTCCTTCTTTGAAAGTATCTTACATACATTGTAATTGTATGCTTCATAGTGTCAGCTTACTTGCTTGTTTCAAAGAATGTTTGTATGATCTCTTATGTTGATAATTGAATCCAAGGAAAATTCCTAAAAATATTGGTAACTGACCTTATTTCCCAGTTTGGGATCCTACTCCAAAAGGTGTGAGGTCTAATTGGGACTTCATATCCGGGAGACCAACTTGGTTGATGAATTTCCAACACCATCGGTGGTAGAAGTAGGGCCAGATGACAAGTTGAGCCTGTTGAGTCGGTTTTGAATCTCTTATCTTGAATGGATTGTTCACAAATCATATTCTCGAGATGTTTTTCTAATAGATCCAATCTTAAAATTTCAATCTCCATGGAATGTTTTTACAACTTGTCTCAATTAATGTTTGACGTCGAGGGTGAAATTTTCATCGTTGAACATACATCTCATTTTCTCAAGTTTTGTGAATGTCATGAAATTGATTGTGAAGATGTTTCTTGTAAATTATTCACCCTCACTCTTGAAGGTCGAGTTAAAATATGGTGTCATTCCTTACCATCTGCGTCTATTCATTCATTTGAACAACTTTTCAAGGAGCTTGTTCAAGCCTTTGGCAAGTATGAATATTGATATTTATATAAAATAATTAATCAAGTTAGAATGAAGTTTGATGAATCAATAAAGGATTTTGATAATAGATTTCTTCACCTGTGTTATGAGTTTCCTAAAGAAGATGTGGGTTGGGATTTATTCAAAGAAAACTTTTGGTGCTTTGTTCAAATCTCCTTGAAACAATCTGAATTTGAATCCTTGGCTAATTGTGCTCTCCCAACTTTTATTAATCACGAGACACTTTTAATTCTAGAGGAGGAACCTACTTTCCCTTTTGTCCCTTGTCCTCCTCCCTTTTGATTGCCTAACAAGGTTGTCTCCTGTACTATTGTTGAAGTTGTGAAATCTGAAATTAGATTGATTATTCATTCATCCCATCCTCATTTTATCTTATTGGTCAATACTCTACGCACAAGCAACCTAAGGTGAAGAATAGTCCCTTGATTTCCCCATATCACATTAATGTACATAAACATAATCATGAATCTGATATCATTAAAAGTGACGTTTCTTTAAGGGATATCTATCATCCTCTATCATCTACATTTCATGACCCTTTGTACCTTGGTCCGCTTAATCAATCCACACCACTAGCTAGTACTTCAGATACTCTTAACTCTCAATTTACTGGTCTAAATGTTGATAAGGTATAATATGGTCACATTCCACAGGTAGAGGAGCAGAAAGGTGAAGAAAATTTTGATCTCTCTTCTCTTTTTCAATTTCCTCTACATCAAGATCATATTCCTTCATTCTTGGTTGATTTAGAATTTAGTGATCTCGACGAGAAATCAAATGAAATCACTGCTCTTAATCAATCTAAAGTCCAGGGAAACCATCATTATGGTGACAATGACTCGACTGATATATATGGTGATGGATGCCTAGGTACGTCGACCAATTTCTTGATTTCACAAGAAGGCTTTGATTTGAAAGGTTTAAATCCACAATTTGATATGGTCAAAAAAAGATTTTATTATGGACACATATTTTTCCACCTACTATCCCTTGTGCCTTATTGCTTGCAATGAATCAACTCATGATGTAGATATTCCATTCTCTTTGAATCTACAATTGGATTAGCTAAATTTTGAATTAACACAAGGCAGTGAGGTCATCCATGATGAAGAATAAAGAAATCAAATCATAGAGTATCAATTCCTTACCTTGAAGTTTCCAGTCTTCCATTAGGATAATTCTTAAGTTCATGTTTCTCATGATATTTCTCTGATATACATCCTTAGATACTCAACTTGAAGAATCTTATGAGTTGAGTAACCTATCTATTGAAGTTGAAAATTTTAAACAAACCAGTGGTGTAGATGGATACCATTTGGATAATAGTGATCTTGTTGAAATAACTAATAATAGTTTTCAACATGCAATGTGAAATCTGACTCAACTCTCAAGATGTAACTATCCAACATTCTAAAGTTTCAGGACTTGTTAGCGAGTCGAGACACTTTAACTCTTGTTGATGGTTATGTCAGTTTCTTGTAATCTTGATGAGATCCAAGAACTATAGATTTATATTTTCTTGCAAAATTATTTTCTCTGTATCTTCTCATTGGATGCAAACTCATTCTTAATAAATTTTGGGTTTTTCCAAGATGATTCTTCTAATTTTCAAGATTGGTTTTTTGATCGAATGGAGGATTCTGTTAATTTATCTTCATGTAAACCACTTGCATTGAACTCAAGATTGGAATGCACATATTCCATGGATGCAAAAAGTTCTAAAGATTATCCTTTTAATTATCATGACAAATATTTTCACTGGTTGAAGGATTCACATCTGTCAAACATCTTTGTGAATGATCAACTCTTGGTCTTTCTTGTGAATATTGTAATGATAATCATTTTCCTTCTCGTACAAGCTATCCTTTGAGTGCTAGTGAATTCTTGTGTTATTTGGTGAATCAAATTCCTCTTCTTGACAAATTGATGTCCCAAGTTGATACAAAGGTTGAATCTGATTCAACACTTGTTGATCCATTGTATCCTGATTGGTTTTTTGTATTTGCTATACTAACATTCATATTTAATTCTTCCAATTGGATACAAGGTAGTGATTTTTTGTAATCAACCTATGAGGAAAATGATTATGTTATTCAAAGCATTTGTAAATTTGCTAAAATTGATCCATCTTTATGTTCAAACAATGGAGAATCTAATGTCTTAATCGACCCATATGATCACAACATTGGCCTTAACACTTGTTTTTCGATTCATCATTTTCCCATGAGTGTATCTGATGATCATTGTTGTACATTTCTTGATCCTATCAAGGCCATAAATTTCTATGATTCATCATTTCACTTTTCAAATACTTATCAAGTAGTTGAAGCACTTTAGTTATTGTTGATGGTTATGTCAGGCCTTCGTGATCTTGACAGGCCTTTTGAACATGATCATATTCAATTTCCCTTACAATATTTTCCCCTTGATTCCATGCCATTAATTGAAAATTCATTTTCTCAAGGATTTCAAGGTTTTCAAGAGGACTGTTTTGAATTCCATGATCAAATTTATGATTGGCTTGAGACATCTTATTTAGCAAGTTCTCTTGCTAATAATAAATTTTGTTCTTTCATGATATTGGCTAAGACGAAAAACATGGACGAATGTGCATTCACAATAAACCTTCAAGGTGTGTATCATTGTTGTTTTGATCGAAAATGTAGGGCTTCAAATTGGTTAAAGTTAGTTCTTATGGCATATCTCTCTACCTCTAGGAAAGACCTTCCATTTTTTGTGCAAGGTATTCTAGTCGTTATCTTCACTTTTGCACATTGTTTTATATTGTTTTTAATTGCTCGTATCTTTCTACTTGCAGATTGGGAGCAACTTCAGTGGCTACATTGGAAATTTCACTTCATTTAGTCCTGAGCTTCTAGCCTATTAGGTTAGGAGTAGGTTTGGTTGCATTCTAGTTTTCTTTTTCATTGCATGGACCTTGCATTTTGTTTTTGCTTCCCGTCTTGCATGTTGCTTTTCTTTTATATCTTAAATTTGTTTTATTCTGTTGCTTTTGCTTTTCTTGTTGCGTCATGTCTTTTCTTTTGCATCTTGTTTAATAAGGCCATGCATGCGAATTGCTTTTGTTTGGCTCAAGATAACAATGTAGAAAAGTTTTGAAAAGGCAATTGTGATGACAAGCAACTATTGGCTAATTTGCCTTACTTTTTTTTTTTTGGGCCTACACATCTTTTAAGGTCAATGATGTTTGAATGGAAAATATGATCCATTAGAATGGAAAACCATAAGCAAAACCATGATTCCCATATATATTGTAGGATCTTCATTTCTTGAATGGTGTTTTTCTTTCCAATCCAATCGAATAGGGAAGGGGAAGGAGAAAACTAAGAGTGGGTATATTAGTTTTAGAGGTATATAATATTCTCTGAAGGAATAACCTCTCTTTCTCTCGATAAGTCGGGATATCTCTTCCACCCTGGCAATATAACTGTTGATAAATTGCCATGATCATATTGAAATAAAATAAGGGGTGAAATAAGAGAAAGGCTTCATGCATAGAGAGGTGAAGCAAGTAACTTCGTCGGGGTATGGAATAGGCTCACTCGCAGCAAACCAATGCTTGTTTTCCTAACGTGACTCCACTGGGGTATGGAACAGGCCTATTGGTAGCAGAGCAACACCAAATAAGGAACTAAAACTCTGATTATCTTAAACTCGCGGATATCCTTCTCTCAGATCAAAATGATTGAGATGTGGTAAGCATTGTAAAAGTTTTTAGTTGAGAAAGGGGATAAAAGAGACTATACTTATAATTGGGATAAATGGGGAAGTTGAGGTAATCCACATAGTGAATCAATATCTCCCGAAAGACTAAGACTTTGTGCTCAAAGGTATACCTAAGCAGATAAGATGGAGTTCTTCTAGTGTGTCACCAAGAGTTTTTGCTATGACAAACACCCTCGAGCATACTTGTGATCCTATGATTTGTCATTCCAAGGTAGTTGTTTCATGATTAGTTGATGTTTTGCTAAGTGTTTAGGTCTTCTTCTGAGATTCTAATTGTCGAAACCACTTGCTTACACATGCATAGTTCTTGATGTATTCATATGCGCACTTTCCTATGCAAGCTCAACAATCAATGTCTATCTTCGATAACAAGAATTGCAGGGTCCTTAAGGATAAGTCTTGTGCAGTCCTTGGAATTAGTGTCTACAAAATCTCTGAAAATAATGCTTGCACAGTCTCTAGAAATAATGATTGCGCAATTCTTAGAGATACTGATTGCGCAGTTCTCAATGGTAGGCATTGCACATTTCTGATGACAGTGTTTGTATAATCGATAAGAACTATAGCTGTACAATCCATGTCGATAGTTAGTGTGCAACCTTGATTGACAATTTCTCTCACTCCTAATTGCAATTGTATCATCATTCCAGTGAGTTTTCTCAATTGTTGCTTTTGTGCATCTTCGCTTTCACTTTCGTGACTGTCATTTTTTCTTGCTTTCACTTCAACAAGTGTCACTTTTGCTTTTTCTTCACTCTAGCACATGTTTATTTCAATTTTTATAGCTTTTGCAAGTGTCATTTTCACTATTTCTTACTATCGCTAGTGTCACTTTTGACTATTCTCACTTCTGCATGTGTTACATCTTAACGCACCACTAGAGGCAACTCTAGTGCACTCTTCTATGTTAACTAATCATATATATCATAATAATATGTGCTATACACTCTCCCACAACTTAGTACATTATCTAGTTGCAGTCGACACTTGTATTGTAACTTGTATTTTAAGTGTCACATAGCTACATTTCAACTCTCATGCTTAGAAATAAGTGTCACTTTGTTGTCGTTTTAAGGTATGCTTGTTGATTTTAGGTACTGTGCGTTATTTTGCTTATGTTGATGTTATTTAAGTGTGAGATCACTATTTCTGGACTTGTTTGCATGTCTTGTTCTCTCTTGTTTGACTAATCCCACACTTAAGCATTGTTGGTACATTCACTGTCTTTGCAGCTTGCTAACTCTCTCCTAGAACTGCAAATTTCATAGTATTAAGTCACAGTGAAGCGTCCTTACCTCTTCGAACTATGCATTGTGCAGTCACTTCCCCCAAGGACTACACATTACGTAATCACAATGCTCAATATCTGCCTCTTATCCCTAAAAACTGCGCAATTCTTCCTCCTTGTCAGTCTTCCATTGCACACTGCGTAATCTCAGTCAACAATCAGTCCTCACTTTCTCCTTGACCTACACAACTTCGCAATCACTTGGATTAGTCTTCCCTAAACTACAAATTGCACAATCATAGTGAGCAAGCTTGCCTGACTGCATCACTGTCTCCCTCAATTGTGCAGTCTTGACTTCTAGTCTCTTGGCCACTATGCATTGCCTAGTCATGGTGACTAGACCTTCATCATTGCCTCCTAGAGCTATGCACTACGTAATCCCTGAGCCTCCTTCTCAATCCTATACTTTGTTCCGGATTGATCAACATGTTGCATAAGGAACAAGATAAACTAAGAGATTTCAAGACTAATGTTGTCTTGACGTGAAATAATTTCATTTGTAGGTAATGTTATCTTTACATGACAAGATGATGCTCGAGGAGGAAGCCAAGGAGAGGCCACACGAGATCACTTGCAGAGAAGAAGCACCAAAGGACTATCATGAAGAAACGGAAGGAATCTTGGAATAAAACAAAGACATTGTAACTCATACTAACTTGGAAGGTTCTGACATTCATCTAAACCCTGTGGGGTGTGAAGATAAAGAACAAGTGAAGATCCATCATGAAGAAGATACAAATATAGAAGTTAGGAGAAATTATTGGCCCAGGCACATCACAATGAAGTTTCATGTGATCAATGCCAAGTCATCGCTTGTCCAAGTATAATCTCGAAGTCATATGTGTCAATGTATCTTGCCACATCATTTGTGGAATGTAGTTATTATATTTCTAAAATTAGAAAATGTAAAATGTGTAGAAGACCATAGGTCCTACATGGAATATGAAGAGTCACTAGAAAATTATGAAGTCATATAGAAGCTCAACAATCAAGTAGGAATTTGAAAAGTCATAGTAGGATCTTAAGAGCCATGAGGGAGGTGAAGAGTCACGTCATTTGTTATAAATACGCCCTCATAGCTCAAGGTAAAGGACTTTGGACTTTGGATTTTTCATCTTGGCTTCTCTATTTTTTCATAAGAGAGAATATCTTTCTTTGGAGGAACAAGTAGTGAATTAATGTTCCACTATTGGGGCTCATGTGGTAGCATTGTAATTATATATCTTGGGAATTTCACATGATATATGAAGCTCCCAAAGTCGGCGCACTTCCATGCATATGTCATGAATGATTATGAAACTATTCTTTCATTGTTTGCAGTGTATGTTTATGTTAACACATACTAATAAAAACAAATTATTCCATTGGATTTAGTATGCATCTTGTTGAATGTGTATTGTCACTTGCTTTTATGATCGTTGTTATCTTGTGAACTACTTTTCAGGTTAGCTAACGATTATTTCCATGCTCTTCTGTGGCCCTTTTAGGATAGTACTATTACTTTTCTTTAGAGGCACACTTTCTCTTTTCCCTTTTGTGAAAGTACCTCATATACGCACTACAATTGTATGCCTCACAGTGTAAACTTACTTGCTTGTTTCAAAGGTTGTTTTTATAAACTATTATTTTGTTAATTACAACCAAGATAAATTCCTAGGAATAATGGCAACCATCCTTATTTCTTGGTTGGGGCTCCTACTCCAAACAGTGTGAGGTCTAATTGGTACATCATATCAGGGAGACCCCCTTGGTTGATGAATTTCAAGCACTATCAACAGAAGGGTTGGAGGCTTATCATCACACTAGAGATGGCACCCCAAGTGGGCTATACTGACATCTAAACTCTCCAAGCACCAACGTTCGTACCATTATGCATGCTTGATGTGATTCAAAGCAGAGAAAATTCCATATTGTTCCTCTTGTTTCTCCTTTAAAACTTTTCCCATGAGGGTTTTCATCTTCCAATGAAGGGTAATGGAGTTAAGGTATTGGTTTTGTCTTCCCTTGGTGTGACCAAGGTCAGGAACCTAGTAGGATACATCATCATGGATATCAAAATAAAAAAAGGCTTGAATATCACCGACTATGAGAGTTTCAAGGTGATGAATATCATCTCAGATAATAGGGGGTGTTTAAGTGGTAAATGGTTGTAGCCTCATGAGCTTGAGTTTAGGCTGAAGATCTAGCTTAGGTCCCATGTCCTCCTCTAATTCCTCAATGACTATGCAGGTGTTGTTGAGGCATGGTGTCCAAGATACCTCTTCAAGGATATCAGAATAAAAAAAGGCTCGATGATCATCAACTATGAGAGTCTCAAGGTGACGAATCTAATCTCAAATAACAAGGGGTGGCTGAGTGGTAAATGGTTGCAACCCCTTGAGCCCAAGACTAGGCTCAAGATCTGCCTTGGGGCTCGTAGCCTCCTACCCCTAAGTGATTACACATGTGACGCCAAGGCATGGTGTCCAAAAGATGGTAGCACCAATTTCAAAATGCAGGAGTCACTATACTAAAGTAGAAGAAGGAATAACAACAATAGGGGATATCAATAAGATATATGAAGCGAGAGCCAAGAAAATATTTGGTTAGATTAAGCTAACAATGGAGGGAATAATGGGAAAACATGGTGACAAAAGAAATGTATGGAATAAGTCATAGGTTCCAACAGATGCCACTGCACCTCAGAGTAGAGAGCCAATTGCTAGTAGCTATAGTATAACATGCTACCTAAAATTATGAAACTCAAAACTGAAAGAAATGCAACCAAAATCAATAAGAACAAGAATTACCCCACAATAAGTCATCCCTGTATCTAAAAGGTGCAAGTGCTAGTAAGTTATAAAAGTGGTCACAACCACTACAACTGCAAACTCCTTCTCTAAATCGAACACCCAAAACCCATGAGAAACCTCATTGACGCAATTAACATTGACAATTGTAGTGTCCCCCCATTTGTTGAATTTTCCTTAGGCCCTAGATTTGGTATATGGCTAACCAAGAACACAAACACACTAGGAACCCCAACACACAAGCACTTTGCACAACATAAATCTACAATAGTGAAATCAATAAAGTACACAGATATTTCTAGCCCAAATATGACTCTTATTAGCCCATTAATAAAGAATCATTAGGGATCTTGTACCAAGGATCATGGAAATTTAGATCACTGATATGGTATACAAAAATATGAAGCCTTTCCATTGATTGAGCTAAGATATGCTTCTTCAGATCTATAATCAGCCCAAAAAAAACAAAAAGACAATTCTAGACTTACTTGTTGAAGGCAATCCTTCGTCTTCAGTGCTTTCTGCCTTCTTTGTCCTTGCTCTTATGGTTACCCTTCACCCCCAATATCACATTAAAAATAACTTCTTTTTTCATTTGTACAAGAAATTGCTCACAATGGTCTAATGCTTCAGACCACTTGCATTTCCAGCCTTCAAATACTTTAGTTTCTTGCAACAAATTTTGTCCTTAAACTCATTGCATAACTAGCCTCCAAACTCATTATTCCTAGCTCCTTAAGCACTCATTTATCATCTACATAGTATAATAATAACCCTTTTTTTGTCCTTCGTTGGCATCACATAGGTTGTTCTAGGCCCTCGCTGCTCTATTGTAGGCCTCGACCTACCCTTAATGCCCTTGACCACCTTTTATTTATCTTGAAGTCCACTTTAACCCATTGTGGATGTTTTTTGAAGATTGTAGTCAACCTAATTTACCTCGGCTTGTATGTCTACATACACTGAGGCCCTTTACCTATCAAAACAGACCCTCTGCTTTGATCTGGAATTTCAATCAGGTTGTCCTGGCCCTAACAGACCTACAGTCCAACACTTTAAGAACTTGGCATGCTTCTACTAGGTCTTAGTGTGCCTCCTTCAGTCCTTAACTAGATCTAACAAAGCTCAACCCTCTTGTTTTCGCTGCAATTAACCTCCCTCCTACTGTGGCCACTCTCCTTATGGTTGTGACCTCCTTTCCATGAATCTTTATAGATAAATGTACTTCCCAACCAATGTTACTTAACCGCATAGATATCACCCTTCACTAGGACAAGTTCAAACAAACTTCTTGAACTCATCCACATTGAACAAAACTCACCCTCCTTAGAAACCACACATCTACTCCTAATTGTGACTATCTCTCTTTATGATATGCGACTCCTTTAGGGAAAACAATCTCCTCGAGTGAAGTCCATCTCACTTGTGATTTAATGAGCCTCTCCATAGATTCTATATCTATACTTTTATCTTAGGGTATCTTAGTAAAACTCTAGATCTTTATGGTTTTCACTCTCTTACCTGTCCCAAACCTACATATTTGGGTAAATTTCCCAACCAATTAATTTTGGTGGGTTTCCCTTCAGAGAAATACCATCCGATCTACCCAAAATTCCAACATCATTCACTATGTGTATCCCATTTCGTCACGCCACCATTCAATTTTCTAGGGCATGAACACAATTCAATCACCTTATCTCAATTGATGAAATTTGACAACTGTGTATCAAGAAATAAGTTACCGAACCCCGCTATTACAACAAATTATTCATGTACTTGCCCCTCCTCGTTGAAGGACCTTAAAAGAAATCTCACCTATGGTGGGGGTGAACTTATAGATGGCATAAAAATGCAACGATAATACATTGCAAATAGAGTTGGAGCAAGGTCGGTAACTTACTATCTCTATAAATTCTGATATGAGCATTCACATGCTTGGTGCATTAGGAGGGTTGGTCGCACCACCCCACTCTTAATTTTTTTTTAAGGTAGTGGGGTGGCAGGATCACCCCCTAATCTCCTATCATCATGCGCTAGACACCCATAATGGGAAAATAATATCTTAATTTTTGTGAGAGCGTAAGATGTTAATTGAAAATCTCATGCCAATTGGGGCTATCTCAGGTGGTTGGGTGGAATGGTTGTTATCTTCCCCACCCAAGTTCAAATCATCACTAGTGACATGATGAGCTATGATTCCTTGATAAATATTAAATGGCTTCATGCTTATGAATATTGTTGTATTGGCTCCGAGCCTTGTGAACTCTTAAGTGAGTATACATGTGAACATAACTTAGTACCAACAACCTAACTCTAGCCCCCAAGTTAAGAGGGAGGTTGATTTCTTTCGTCAAGGAAAAAAAAACAAGCAAACAAACAAAAAACAAAATTTAATTAGAAAGTTCAAATCTATAGTGGATTTACTTCATAAGGCGACATATATGATAATAAACCTTGAAAAAATTATGATACCCATGTGGGGTATAACTAAGCAAAAAAAGAACTATTTTATTCAATTATTTCCTTACTTGATAACTAATCTAGCTCACTAGTTGAAGTGCTTGAGTTTATATTTGAAGCTAAACTTGTAAAAAACAAATATGCCTAGACATGATTGATTGCCAAAGTGGAGAAAAAGTTAAATGCATGGTGTACTCAATGGCTCTCCAAAGCTGGTCATATGGTTCTAGTAAAAAACATCTCGGAAGAGATTCTATTATATTTGATGTCACTTGCCTAGGTTTTAAAAAGTGTATTAGAGTCATCAGAATATTTTGCTACAAAATTATCTAATTAGGTGATTAAAAGAAGAAAAGTCTTGTTCTAGCTTCATGGAAAAAGTTGCTTTTAACAAAAGCAAATGGAGGTTTAGGTTAAAAAAACCCTTTCTCTTCTCCAAGGCTCTTGCAATAAAAAAAATATAAATTAAATCAAGGAAAAGGGTCGTGGATATAGGTAATGAGAGCCACGTATATTGCTCCAACTTCTATAGATAATTGGGTAAGGATTCCTATAAAAAAATTCCTAATGACATAATTATCTTGAAAATCGTCGACTCAATATTTCATTTGGTGGTCAACTGGATGATTTGTCAAGTTGGTGGAGGAGAAGTACAAGTTGGCTTTGATCCATGGGTAGGTAGCAAGGGAATGCACATGTCATTTCGTAAAATTATCTAGGAGTTAACAAGTAAAGGTTATTATGCTCTTGGACAAGTTATGAACTATCCAATGTTAACAAATTGGAAACAACATTGGCTAACTTGGGAAAAGATTGGGTTAGGGGAAGAGTATGTTGAGGCACAACAAAGATGCATTAATGCATTAAAATACACTAATGTTAAATTAATGGGAGATGATAATAAGCCAATATGATCACTTAAGCTAGTTTGAACCTATGTTCTAATAATATGTTACAAAGTTCTTTCGAGGAAGGAAGCAAGGGGCAATAGTTATGGTGGTGAAAAACCACATGGAAATTAAGATGCTCTTAAAAAAACAAAATTTTCATGCGATTGATATTAAACAATAGGGCTGCCACCTAGGATGTGTTATGAATGAAAAATATCATTAGTCCTACTTGGTGTATTTTATATCAACAAGCATATGAAACCATTGTAGATTTAGTTATACTCTATCCTTAGATAAGAGAGGTAACGAAAGAGATGGAAAGGATGATTGGATTAAGAAATGCATGGAAAGGTGAAGATGTAAAAGATGCATTTACGTTATGTTATATAAAAAAGGATACCAATAGATCATAGAACTTCCTCTTAACATAGCTTGGTAAGTATATTTAGCAAAGAACCTGAAGTTATTTTAGGGAAAAGAGGCATTTCATTTCAAATGTGATGTCTAGGTTCTTTACATATTAAATGTTTACCCAAAGATTTAGTATAAACAAATCTTTCATGAGCTAAAATAATAGGTAATCAATAAGGACGCCCTATGGGCATACTTTGATGGTGCATCATAGGGGATCCCTCCTGAGGGAGGATTGTAATTCTCCCTCCCATGCCTTGGATTTCTAAAGTCTAGTGGGAGGTGTTACTCTAAATCAAAACCCCCATTATCTCTTCATGAAAATGAGGTTACAAATTTTCTTCTTACCTAAAGTGTGCGGAACTCACTTTAGATGACACCATCACATCCATCTCGTCAATAGGTTTCCGACGATATAAATTTTACCTCAATCCAGCCTCTAGATTGAAATTTATGCCCATTTGATGTTTGAGCCCCACAACCTTGTCACATCAGCAGAGATTCACCACATCACACTTCTACTTCATGTGAAGTCGACCGTGGCACCTGCCATATCATAGGGCCATCGTGCCCCATACCAATTCTTAAAAATGGAACCCATCCATTCCTCCACAATGCACCATACATTTTGGCATCAACTAACAAAGATGAATTATTATCCCACAACTTATGTCTACCCTATACCAATTGTTGAAATACATGTTGGAGAATGTCACTAGATTCGATCTTCATAATGACCTTTGTAATCATGACATTGTATATTTTATATAAAAATAAAAAAATGATTCAAGCATGGGTTTCATGCTCAAAGTCTAAGTCAAAGCATGTTCTTCATGATTCTAGGGCTCATTGAGTCAAAAAAGAATTTATGTCATGTATTATATTCCCATTTTGAGTTATTGTAACAAAAGAAAATAATTATTTTTGAGTCAAGAAAGATAATTTATCCTCCAAGACCAAGTCGGCCCAAAGGAATCTTATTCGACCCCTCAAGAAGGCTATAAATAAGAAAGAACTTCGATTCATTTGGCACATCAATCACAACAAGTTTGATATGCAATGGAAGAAGAAGAAAAGCAAGTGTGAATGGAAAGAAGGCAAGAAGAAATACCTAGCAAAGGAAGGAAGGATGAAATCATACCTAATTTTGTCCACACGTGCAAGAATCTAGGATTTATGGGCTAATTACAGGGTCAATAATTGCAGTCCAAAATCACAGATCTAAGGTGGAGGTTGAGACCTAGTTAGAGCAGACTTTGAAGAGGTTCGATCTTTGTTGACCTTAGAATATTTCATCTTTATTAAAGGAGATCTTATTGAAGGGTTTACTTAGTGCTTGGGAGGAATTTTGGCTTTGGAATTTGGGGCTTGGAAGTGTCATTTTTAATTGATTTTATACAAAGAGAAGTATTATTTTTGGGTTTTCCCCTTGGAGGGATTTTTCCCTGGCTTGGAGCCTATATCTTTCGTACTTTGTCTCTTTATGATCTTCATTGTTTTGGTAATTTATTGATGAACAAGAAATAAAAAGAATAAAAGGCCAACTAACATCACAAGTAATTATCAAGAAAGGAAAGTCAACTATAATATACAAGAATCTTGATTTTCCAACATGGTATCAAAACTAAGGTGAAATAAGGACATTGAAGATTACATCTTATTTGGCACTCTTGTTGAAGATCTAGAATCCATTATGAAGAAAGGGTTCAAATCTCTTGTAAGTCCTGTAGTGACTCTCAAAAGATACATCTTGAAGAACATCTCCAAGCTAACAAAAAAATTGATGGATGGAAGTTTCTTCTTTGTTCTCTTAGGAAGTTTCAAGGATGATAATGTATGGGCTATTGACAGTGAAGCTTCCAGACATATGACAGGCAAATGCGGTTAACTCCAAACTTTGTAAAAAATAAACCTCTTCTCATTTAGTCAAACTTGTAAACAAGAAGAGCTATCCAATGAAAGGAATTGGGTCTACTTTGTTGGAGCTAGAGATCGGTGGAATCATTCATCTCCATAATATACTTTATGTTCCAGGTTTGAAGAAAAAATTACTTTCCATTTGTTTTCTATAAGATAAAGGTGATAGGATTGCCTTTGTTTATGGCAAAGTTTTGGTTCGGGGAAAGGGATCTAGTATTCATCATGCTAAGATAATTGGGATTTGTGATGGGATGTTGTATAAACTTCTTACACGTATCCCTCAAGCCCTAACACATTTAGATGTGAGCCCTTCAGAACTATGGCATAGAAGTATGGACACCTTCATTTCAAGGTCTTTTTATCTCTAAATCAAATGGTCACTAGCATTCTCGAATTAAAGGAAGATAATGAAGGAATATGTAAGGGATGTGCTCTAGGTAATAATGTGAAGAAACCCTTTGCAAGAAGTGATACCATATCCAAGGAAATCTTCGATCTCATACACTCTGATGTGTGTGGACCTATGGTAGTAAAATATCTTGGAGGACATCCAAGTTATGTGACCTTCGTTGATGACTCGAGAAAAACATGGATATATCTTATCAAGAACAAAGATGAAGTTTTTGATAAGTTTCAAGAATTCAATAATGAAGTAGAAAATCTTACAGTAAGGAAGGTCAAGACCCTAAGGCTAGATAATGGTGGAGAATACACATCCAAATAGATTAAAGCATTTTGCAAGGAAGCAGGGATCAAAACAAGAACAAAACAATTGAAAAATGTGTTAGAGCTATGCTACATTATCAAGATCTCCCTCAATTATTATGGGGAGAAGCATCTGTAACAACTGTATACTTGTAGAATCGTAGTCCTCATAAGATTCTCAACAATATGACTCCAGAAGAATCATTTACAGGAAAGAAGCCGAGTGTGGATCATCTTCGAATATTTGGATGTAAAGTTTACATACACATTCCAAAGGATAAGAGAAATAAACTGGATCCTACAAGTACAAAAGGCATCTTTGTTGGTTATAGTGCCTCATTAAAGGCATACATAATATACATTAAAGAAGATCACCGTATTGAAGTAAGCAAAGATGTCATCTTTGATGAAAATGTTGCCTACAAGAGATCCAAGGAGATCTTAGTAGATTCTGATGAAGAAGAGGTACCCATTTTTTAAGAAATCTCAAGGGAGGACAATGTTCAAGATCATGCATCAATTCAATAATATGTTGAAGGACTTAGTGAACTTGTGTAGCAAGTCATTATTCCAGAAACTTGTAAGAGACCTACTTGGTTGAGGACAACTCTACAAGAGGCAGAGGGACATGCAATAGAAAAGGGAACCTTTAGAGAATGTAAAATACCTAAAATTTATTCTAGTTATGCAACCTATATGACTAAGTTCATTGAGGTTGAACCTTCCTCCTATGAACATGTAGCTAAACATCAAGAGTGGAGGAATGTAATGCCAGAGGAATACCGGTTGATTATGAAGAATGATGTCTAGGAAATTGTTCCTAGACCAAGTGCCAAATTTATCATCACTTCCAAATAGATATACAAGATAAAGCATGTCGTGGATGGGAGAATTGATAAGTATAAAACAAGATTTTTGGCTAGAGGATTTTTACAAAAGGAAGGTATCAAATATGAATAAACCTTTGCTCTTACAACTAGATATACAGCCATAATATCGTTTCTCTCTTTGGCTGCTACTATGGGATGGAACATTCATCAAATGGATGTTGAAACAAATTTTATGAATGTGACCATTGATGATGAGGTTTACATTGAGCAACATTTAGGATTTGAAGTTCATAAGAGGGAGACTCACTTCTAAAAATTGAAGAAGGCTCTATATGGCTTGAAGCAAGCACCTACAACATGGTATGCCATGATGGATGCATACCTGTTGAGACTTGGTTTTATTAATATTTTTGTAGATCCTAACCTCTACATCAAAGTGGTCAAGGATGAACTTGTGATCATACTTCTCTATGTGGATGATCTACTTGTTACAGGTGTAGAACATCGAATTCAGGAATGTAAGAAGCAGTTGGCAACAAAATTTGACATGAAGGATCTTGGGCTTATGCACTATTATTTGGGTCTAGAAGTTTGGTAGAAACCCCGATGAAATATATCTTGGTCAAGCAAAGTATGTAGTCAATATACCATAGAATTTGGCATGATGGATAGTAAGCCAATGACAACTCCTATGATTACTAATCTAAAGAAGTTAAGGAGCTTAGAATCTTGTCCAGTGGATCCTACATGCTTTAAAAAATTGATTGGTTCCTTAATCTATCTTGTGAATACTAGACTTGACATTTGTTTTGTAGTAAATGTTCTCAATCAATTTCAGAGGGAACCAAAGCATGATCATTGGATAGTAGTCAAACACACCCTAATGTATCTTCGTGGAAAATTACATCATTTCCTTATATATATTGGAAATGATATCCAACTTTTGGGATATACAAATTCAAATTGGGATGGAATTGAGACAGATGAAAGAAGCACTACAGGTGGATGCTTCAGTTTGGGATGTTTAGTGATCTCATTGATGAGCAAGAAGCAAGATACTGTTTTTTTGAGTAGTGTTGAAGCCGAGTATGTTGCTGCAAGTGAAGTTTGCAGAGAGGTTGTTTGGCTTAAAAAGTTGCTATCAGATAAATTTGAAGGATCATTAAGCCCTACCAGTATATATTGTGACACTAAAAGTTGCATAGGATTGGCAGAAGATCCAGTGTTTCATGCTATAACAAAGAATATTTACAATAAGTACCACAATATCATAATCTTGGTACGAGATGGGGTCGTGCAGATACATTACATTCCTACAAATGAACAAGTAGCTAATATTCTAACAAACACATTACCAAACAAGAATCTTGAGTACTTGAGAAGCAAGCTTGGTTTGGTGGACATATCTTCCTTGATTAAGAGGGAGTGATGAAGGACATTATATTATTTTCTTCATGTGTCATGCACTTTTCCAAGACTAACAATCGTAAGCCTAAGTGAGGGCCATGAAGAGAGAATCGGGTTCAAAGGATTGGATAAGCATATGAGATTGATACTTCTTGAGGATTAGAAAATCCAAGATACAAGTAAACTCATAGACTGATGCTATTTGAGGATGAGGAAGGGCATCCAAGTTAACAATAGTCAAAGAGGACGCATATTATTTGAGGATTGGGAATCCAAGATAAGAATAGTCCTTAAGGGACATACCTAGTGAACATATGGATGGGGTATGTGTCTTTAGAGGTGGTGTGTTGTCTCACATAAAGATTCCCAACATTATGCTCTCATATAGGTTGAGATTTTCAAGCTAAGTTCTTGTTGAAAATGTTGGTTGTGATGTAAATGCTTAAAAGATGGCTTATCAATCTGACTCTTCCTATGAGAATACTTCAATTTGAGATTCCTTGTACTTTATGATGGGATTATGAATACCTCCCTAGTTAAGAGGGAATGTTGGAGAATGTAACTAGATTCGGTCTTCATAATGACCTTTGTAAACATGGCATTGTATATTTTATTTAAAAAGTTATTTTTTTTCTTATTCAAGCACGGGTTTCATGCTCAAAGTCTAGGTCAAAGCATGTTCTTCATGCTTGTAGGGCTTGTTGAATCAAAGAAGAATTTATGTAATGTATTATAGTCCCATTTGGACCTATTGTAACAAAAGAAAATAATTATTTTTGGGTCAATAAAACTAATTTATCCTCCAAGACCAAGTCGGCCCAAAGTAGCCTATTTGACCTCTCAAGAAGGCTGAAAATAAGAAAGAACTTTGACTCATTTGGCACATCAATCACAACAAGTTCGATCTGCAATTGAAGAAGAAGAAAAGAAAGTGTGAAGGGCAAGAAGGCAAGGAGAAATACCTAGCGAAGGAAGGAAGGACAAAATCAGACTTAATTCTATCCACAAGTGCAAAAATATAGGGTTTTTGGGCTAACTGGAGAGCCGAAAATTGTAGGTAGAAATTGCAGATATGAGGTGGAGGTCCAGACATAGTTGGAGAAAAAATTGAAGAGGTTCGATCTCTGTTAACCTTGGAAGATTTCATCTTGTTGAAGGGATGACTTGGTGATTGGGAGGAATTTTGGCTTTGGTATTTGGGTCTTTGAAGTCTCATTTTGAATTGATTTTATAAGAAGAGAAGTATTATTTTTGGGTTTTCCCCTTCGGTAGATTTTGCCCTGGCTTGGAGCCTATATCTTGTGTACTTTTTCTCTTTGTGATATTCAGTATTTTGGTAATTGCTTGATGAGCAAGAAATAAAAAGAATAAAAGACCAACTAACACCATAAGTAAATATCAAGAAAGGAAACTCAACTATAATATACAAGAATCTTTATTTTCCAACAATACACCATTGAATATCATTTGTCTGATGAAAAATTACAAACTGTTGGATGCATCAAGTAACTTTTCACGACTTAAATCTCGATCAATTTTTCACTCGATATGATCTACAACCATCACTCTCATTGATTTAAAAGTGTACAATCATATCGACTGATAATTATGGCATTAATGTGCATGCATGTTCGAGCCCAATACACATTTACCACCATTGGATCAACATGCACTAGCCAATACCCTCATGTTCTCAAACTCTATGGTGATGTGGCTTCCAGCCACATGTACTACCTCGTCAGCACTGCATAGCATGTTGATATACGCTTCTAGACATCACCACATAACACTCCATGCTAGGTGGCACCACAAGTTATTATCGCATGTCATTTAATTCCACGTAAACTAATCTCCACGTCACCTAATTCCATAATGCACTATTGAATGGTGATGTCAGGGGGACGTCATCCAACCACTTGGTATCCTCCAATGGTTCCATATGTCATTCAAAAACTAGTAACTTGGCCATATCCATCTGCCACGTCTCACACCGACAACATGCCATGTCACAAGTACATGTCGTTTAGGTCCTATAGTGGAACTTTCCATTGTAGCTTAATCCTTGGGGCCGCATCGAGTATTGGACCACCATGCAAATAACACTTTCCATTTCAATAATGGAAGGACATCTCGTCCTTGCCTCTGTTATAAGTGCCAATGCACTCACGAAAGGGGTTAACCCTCATATGTTCCCTGTGGAATGACAAACATTTTGGTAGCAGATGACGAGCATTTTCGCATCCCACACTCTTTTTCAACTGCACCCACTTCTCTTTGAAGTCTCTTTACAACCTTGGAACAACGTGATGTGAATATCCACGATAGATAACTAAAACCTTCCTATTTTGCGCTTTCGTCAATTCATGAATTTTTACCAATAACAAGTTTTCTGTCCCATGGAGTCACCTCTCTGTTCCCCCAAGACAGGAATATATACAGCAATAGAAATCGATTATTCCATGATGAAAAACTTAGAAGTCTTAAGCACTTCATTGGCATTGTGGCCGTTCTTGGTGACAAGCAATACTTTGCACCATTAATATAACATGGATGAATCCACCCATCCCACGCTAACGCGCCAAGCGTTAAACATAACTACAACAATGGATAGACCTTCAACATGCCTAACCAGAGGCTCTATCGGATTCACATATATGACATGCATTACACACGATAACCATAGAATTCCACTAGTCTACACATAACATGTATCCATAGCATTCATGTATATCGACAATGAAAATCACATGCAGTGGCAGTCAGTTGAACTCAACAAATAATCATACATACTAGGTAAGTAATAATGCATTCAGGAGTTTATCAGTAGTCACAGGGACATGTGAACCCCTTCTAAACAATGAGAGAAATCAGACATATATCTCATCACACACAACCAGGAATAACATAATTCCTCCATAGATAATACTGATGCATTGTTATAACTCATAACAATAACATTCAACATTTATATTACAATAAAACTATAAAAATATACACTTATCTATATAGCTTAATGACTAGTAACGAAGGGAGGGACTTCAACTCTCCACCCAATCGTAGGCTAGCTACACTGCAATCTCTCTTGCAATTGAACATCCTTGAGTCATATTCAAAGTTTAAGGAGGCAATTTCTCATGAATACTCTCACAAATAACCAATCAAAAAATGGTAAGAGGCAAAGTGTATTTCTAAGGTAATTTCTCAACAACCTCCAATGGTAATGCCACAATGACGCTCTATTCAGTAGAACGACAACAACAAGGGTTCATCCAAGGCTCAGTGAAGGAATATATATGTGTGTTTGTGTGTGTGCGTGTGTGTGTATATATATATATATATATATTATATATATATATATATATATATATATATATATATATATATATATATATAGATATGAAACATATATATATTAGGAAGGTTTATTAGTTGGCTAAGTACTGCATGAGTAAAGTGTCCACTATTAGAATATTTATCAGCTTAGTGAGCAAGTACCTAAGTGGTTTATCATCCCCAAGGCTAGCCACTACCCAGATGTTTATCAAATCCCTGAGCAAGTGCTTAAATGGTTTACCAACCTCGGCTAGCACATGAGTGCCTCAACTCCACTGAACTCTCTCTGACCAATGAAATTAAAGGCACATACAGAGGCCTCAACAAACATTGGGAATGCCATCCCAAAGCATAACATAGACTATCACATGTTATCTCTTCCTGGAAGTTTCACATCCACTACCAATTCATGCTTTGTGTTCTCCTTTCTATCAAGATCTCTCTTGCTCGATTCACTCCCCATCTATCTGCTTGATTATCTTAATGAATCAATCCATAATTCCTGAATGTCTCTCCTCCTCCACAGTTTGTCTCCCTTCGGGATTTTCCTCTTGTACATTTCCATGCGTGTTGACCATGCCCATGTCTCTATGAGAACTAAGATTGCATGATTGTTATTTTATCAGAGAGCCCATTCCCTCAATTCAATGTTGCATCAATAGTGCCATAAATCCATTAGGGATATAGGTGGTGAAATAAAAACAATGGATTGGGTTTACAAGAAACTCCTCCTCATCAGTACTCTGAATCCATGTCCGCTTCCCTCAACTAGTCAATGTGTTACTTATCCACATTATTTACATGATCCAACAACATATTGGCATCCACCCACCTATTCCACTCACTCACAACATGATTTTTCTATTTTGGCAAATTTTTTTATTTTTTGCAATTTTCAAGTATGAACTTCTGGAGTTGTTTTGAGGCCCTAAACATTATATTTTGGGAAAACAGGAAAACATGAGACTTCAAAAAAAATTATAGTCAAAATTTGTACTCCTCGGATAGGCCTTTTTAATGGGCTATCATGCGCACCAAACAAAGATCATATGCAAAAGTTATGACCCTGGGAAGTTGACATTCCAACTTACCCCATTAGGGCCCATAAGCCTTTGGCGCTTCATCTCCTATAGTTAGGGTTTTGGATGTTTAGGGTTTCTCAATTTTTATTCATGATAAAAAGTCCTCGAGCCTCATTGTAACACAGTTCAGGAAGGCGAGTAGTCGTCACATCTCTTATCAGAGATAAGTTACCACCACTCGAGCTAGTTTGCATTCATTATGCATGTAAACAATTTCAACTTTTGCTATTTATTAATTGAAGTTTAGTTTCACTTTATCTCTGTGTTTATGTTTTAAATTTGTATTTCATTTTATTCCTTCATAAATCCATATCATTACATGAATTATAATTCATAACATTATTTACAAGAGGGATTAGCAAAAATAGTTGTCACAAGGATTAGGGGTAATTTTATATCTATATTTAAATTGTGGCATTTTGTTCAAAGATGGAATATGTAAGGAAACTAATAATCATTGCGAATTATTGGATATTAAATTAGATTCAAGGTCGACCCAACAATTGGTGTATCACAAATTCAAATATTTGGTGATTCACTAGTAGTTATTTAATGGATATGCAATGAAATAGTCCTATGGAATTCACTTTACAATCATTGTATGATCATGTACATTTTCTAATTATAAATTTATCACACATCCTCTTGTCTCACACATACAAGGTAGGAAAAATATAGTAGACATACTATCAAAAGATGGATCAAGATTGTATCAAGGAACCTATAATATATCAATACCCTAAGGTGGGTGCCCAATTGAATAGAATTGTGAACCTTGGATCTAATTACGTCGATAGGCATGGTCTTTATTGGAATTGGGCTTGAGGAATTTCAATTCTTTTATAAATAAAAAAATAATGGGTGGTTTGAATTTCATAAGCATGGAATATTCTTAGTCGAATACACCATTTAACATATGAGATGAAAAGTGTTTGAAAAGATTTTCAATTTCAAACCAAAGAATAAGGATATCATAACTGTTATTGTTTTCATGCCACTTGTTGTACTCGTTTCGAATCGATCATCATGTCTATTTGTTTCCATTGTTGAGCGCCTGAACAAAAGAAGATGTTGCCTTATGTCTATGCAATTCATTTACCTTCTGTCCATGCATGTTTGTCGAATACTACTGGATACTCATCACAATTTTAATCACCATTTCAAAACACTCCTCCCCATTTTCCCATGAAGATGTCGGTGTTCGTAAAGAAGTATAACGAGATCCTGCTATCGACAAAGAAGTATAACGAATTGCTTTCTAAAGGCCACATTCAAGAGCATATAGGTTTGTTTCTAAGTCAAATGAGGGTGGTCTAGGGATCTGATCGCAACCTTAGAGTCCAAGTTCATTTCTAAGCCAAATAATGGAGGTCCACGGATCTGATCACAACCTTAGAGTTTAGGTATCTTCATGGAGATCGTCGTTGGTGTAGAAATTCCTTGTAGATTCAAACTTCTTATGTAATATGCTAAAAATAAAATACTTAAATATACTCTACTCATTAGCGAAAACAAGTAAACGATCGAGAAATCACAACATCAACATGAGACAAGATTCAATCACTTATGCTCAGAGATTTATCTAAGGGGAAAGCAAAGGCTCAAAACCCCTTCCTATATGTATTACATTAGTCAGAAAATAGAGAAGAAATATAATGCTTTCTCAAGCACGAGAAACCTCTGCACTAGTATAATCTATCTCACTGATTCCTAGACAAGCTCTAGTCAATACTTAACCAAATCCAAGCCTGCTCAAGTCCCTATTTCCTTGTGTTGTTCCTCAAGGAATTAGCCCCCTATTAATTAGGGAAATTCCCAATTAGAATTGTGCAATCCTTGTAGGCCCCTTCACTGACTACATTCACCACTTGTACAACTTGGATAATTATACAACTGATAGTACATTGCCCTTGAACTCCAATCTCAACTGGGTAACTCGAATTTCATGCATGCATGAGTTAATTAAGGTTGATTGATCAGTTAACTAGTTGAACAGTGAAGTTGCACCCCACGGCTAGACCTCCTACTAGTTCCTCCAACAGTTGGAACTAGTTTAACTGACCTTGACTCAATTTAATTGAATTAAATTATTACAATTGAAATTAACTCAACCTAAACTCCTAAAATTTAGGACTCATTGTACACAACTCAAGTTAAGCCCTCAACTCGAATTAACTAAGCTAACTGAATGATAATAACTCAATTAACTCATTCAAGTTGTCTGCTGATGTGGAATTTCGATTTTCTCCTAATTTGAATAAGGACAAAATTAAATTAGGAAATTTTTGATGCATTTTCAATAGTTGGAAGTCACATGTGAAGATTAATCATGTCTTCTTTGCATTCTTCTATAACATCCCTAGTGAAAATTCCATGTAATAAAAGTTAATAAAGGCAAAATAATAACCACGGTTATGGGACACTTATTACAAGCTGAATGTTGGTCAAGACATCCTAGTGCAGGCGTTCATTTGGTTTATTATGGCTAAGGAAATTGACAAAGGAAATTCCAAAGGCTTTGGAAAGGAAAAATGGCATTTTTGGCAGTTTATTTTTGAAAATAATGGAAATTAGGAGAAAAGGAAGGTGAAAAGTCACTGGTTGCATGTGAGGAGGAAAATGAAGGAAAATAATGTAAAATGAAGAAAATAGAGGCCACATTAATAAAAAGGCTTCTGAGGATCAGTTCATGGCTTTTGGTTAGTTCAATTTTGGAGTTCTCTCTCTATTCTCTATTGCTCTCAGACACTTAGAGTGTTCTTGGAGCACTTTAACATTGGATCAAGAAAGGCAAAGAAGGAAAAGAGGAAGAAAAGATCAAGCAAGGAAGAGCAAGATCAAGCAGCTACAACGGGTTTACTTGCAAGTATTGACTTGCATGCATGATTTCCTTGCTAGATTTAGCATGCATGGTTATGCATGTGTGTTCTTAGTTCTCTTTCTATCACGGGCATGGGTTTTTCTAGGTGTGACAATGTTCTTCAACCTTCCCTTTCCATTTTTGGATAACCATGGTAAGATGGGGTTCTCATGTTTTAGTTGAGCTGGATTGCCGGATGGATTCGAAGCTGAGTGAGGTGGATCTCTGAATGAAAGAACACATGGCCTAGTGACCCCTAAACTAGACTGTGGACTACGATAATGCCACTGACCTAGTGACCACTGAACCAGATTGTGGGTTGCGGTAAATCTAGGTATTGCATGCCTCAGTGGGCCTAGGAATCCTTGACCGGTGAATGGCAGGATATATGGTAAAGCCTAGAAGTGGTTTCCATTGATCAAGCCTATGAATAATTTCCGGTGAATGATAGGATATATGGTAAAGCCTGGAGGGTGGTGTCTCGATTATGGCCTAGTGATCCCTAGATCAAATTGTGGATTGTGGTAAAACTTAGAGACTAGGAGATAACACATATTTCATTAAATTTGGAATTAAATGATGAATCTAGAATTTCAAAATAACCAAAAACCTCAATTCTATTGATGTCATTATAATAAAAAAATTCCAAATTTAATGAAACATGTGGTAGATAGGAAAATTCGTCATGGTGTAGGTGGATAAATCTAGTGGCATCCATGCTTGTTTAAGGCCTAGTGATCTAGTGAGGATTGCGGTAAAGCCTGATTCTATTGATGAGGGTGAGGTGGTTTAGCCTCTGGAAGCCTTGGTTGGTTCTTTTGGTTTGAGTCCCACAATCATACTTGGAATATGGTAGGGGTTGATTGGATGAAGAGAGGCTTGGCTCAGCCAATCAACAGTCAGGTGGAACGTGGTATTCCCATACCAGGTTCGATTTTGCATTCCTTAATAAGAGTTTTTTCCTTTTTATTTTATGAGCAAATGTATTGGATTATATGTGGCATTTATGGCTGTTGTATCCTCACTATTTCAGTTGTTTATATGTTGGTTATGAATATGTTTTATGACAATGAAAATGTATGGTACTCATCATGTTTTGAATTGTAAATGATTGATCAATGAATCTATGACCTAATAGATGATAATGCAACTAATGTGATAATGCATCAATGCTTCTTAGCGATTCTTAGATAAGTATAAGACCCCTATGCTCAGATCTGTTATCATGACCTATAGAATTCATATTTGTGACATGCTTGATGAAATTCCTGTCATGGCTAGTAGGGGTCCAATCAAGTCCTTGTTCAAGAATTTGCATTAGCATCGTTGTCCTTATGTTTCTTTGCATTTCCGTGAATTCCATGAAGTTCTGGGCAGTGACTGGGTACTAGCCCTAGAATATTGCCTTAAATATCAGAGTTACTGGCATAGCACTAGCAGAAAAAGGATACAGTCACACTTAGGCGGGCTCATGGGAGAAAATGGGACCCCTAGTCACTTGGAGGGCTTGGCAAGGGAGCGACTGGGCTCCAGGTCCTTGAACTGATGAGTTGCATCAGGGGTTGGTCACTTGGAAAGGTGGGGTAGCTTCTGGAGGTTCTGTAGGATGTGTGGAGGGTCAGTTTGGTTGTGTTTTGTCGATTCCACTTCCTTAAGGTGAACTAGGAGTTTGAATAAGATCATAATAGCCTCTCGTCACATGTTTACCCCGGTTGGTCGGTTACTTGGGTAGATGTGGAAGGAGGGTGTTACATCTTCTATTATGTGACTGTTGTAGCCATGAGAACCATTTCCTAGGCATTAGAGACATGGGAGTATGCACAAGGAATCAACGAGTCTTTTAATTGTTCCAGGCATCTAATGAGAAAGCATCATTGTGATTTCCTCCATCGCCTGAAATACAACGCTTCCATAATGATTTCCTTGGTAGGTCTCTACACTGATATTTTCTACAAATTGTAAAGGATGACACTGCAGAAAGATGGAGTGCACTTGATAAACATCGAAGATATACTTCAATAATTTCTACATAAAGTAATTGGGTGTCTGCTTTGGCAATATTATGACATCACATGTCCATAGTTCTTCTGAAGAAGTAGTCAGTCCTTTTGAAGCTATGTTATTAATTTTCTCATATCTTAATGCCAATGCAAATAACTGTAATAAATCTAATAAATTACCCATTATGGAAACTCGGCCTCGTAAAATAATTGTAATAAAAGCAGGTAAGTTGCATATGCATGTGATACTTATTTCCAGGAAATTAATAGAATTTGTAAAAGTTTCACCCATCTTTCCAAATGCAATACCACATAGCCATCCGAACCAACCAATTAGTATTACGAGGAACACGTTCAAAATATATCTGCTTTGCTGTAAATAATAAAAATAATGTATAAATAAATAAATTAAAGATAATTATAAATAGAGTATTTATATACATACAAAATCAAACTACGCCTACGTATATCAACCACATTTATTAGTGTGATTGTGCTAGTTTATACTATTGTAGAGTTTTATACAAGACAAAGGACAATTTTAAGATCATAATTTGAATGCTTTAATTTTCATGATTTTGTTATGATAGGATAACAATGTAATATCTTGGCTATACTTTTTAATTATATTGAAGAAGCAAGTACAAAATATTGTTTGGTTAGGCCACTTATATCAACCACATTTATTAGTGTGATTGTGCTAGTTTATACTATTGTAGAGTTTTATACAAGACAAAGGACAATTTTAAGATCATAATTTGAATGCTTTAATTTTCATGATTTTGTTATGATAGGATAACAATGTAATATCTTGGCTATACTTTTTAATTATATTGAAGAAGCAAGTACAAAATATTGTTTGGTTAGGCCACTTAAATGCATTCTTGAATGCTTTGGTTTTGACTATATAATTTTGTTTATTTCTATAAAAAAATACTATTTTTTTCATAAAAATAAATGTAAAACATATACACGTAAAATAAAATTTGAATAAAAAAAATTTAAAAATGATTTTAGAAAATTAGGAGTTGTCTTTAGTGCAACTTTTTGGACTTTTGTTGCCAGAATCTGGCAGTAAAATTTGAGGTGAAATCTTGATTCGTGTTATTAAAACAGGTTTTTGATTGTATATATGGATTCAACACCATCAAAAACCCCAGGGGCACTTCGATTGTGCACGGTTACGCATCAAACTTGTGATTTCAATCAATTCCTCCCAGATTTTAGAGAAATTAGACTAGAAAAACCCACCGAAAAAGTTTCCAAAAAATTGCACTAAAAACAACTTGATAAAATTATTTTAATTTCTAAGTAAGTTAAGAAAACTAAGAAAAATAGTACTGGAGAATAACTTCACATAATATCTCTTAAATGATCTAAAATTATAAATTAGGTAAAGAATAAAAATAATATAAAGAGGGGAAAAATTAAGAAATGATACTTAAAAGTCAAATACAAAATATTTAAAAAGAGAGAAACGTTCGCTGACAAAGTTGTATCATGATGGGTTTTTAAAAATAAATCAATATTATGGCGAGTTAAGAAGAGTAATATTTTTCCCAATGCAAAAGCCAAAACAAAAATTGTTATCATTCTCATTACAAATGCTGAGGTTAAATTTGACAAGAAAATCTGAACAAATTGGAAAATTAAAAAAAATAAAATTTCTTAATGATATAATATTGTGAACTTATATATATTAAAATAATATTTTTGTTTATTATCAATATTCAAAATAAAAATATTAGTTATCATTATCATTTAACATTTGAATAAAAACTTTCAAATAATAATTAAGAGAAATTTTCCATTTACCATATTATATGATAAAATTTATATCTTTAATCAAATTATTTTTTAACGTAATCATATATATATATATATATATATTAAAATTAAAATTAAAATTAATAATCCCTCTACTCACATAAAAATCTTGCTTTCTCGTATTATAAATCCAATCTTATTTTATTGTATCACATATCTAATGATATTGAATTATTATTTTCAAAATATTTTTAAATTTATTATTTTAAAAAATTAAAAAACATGAATTATTTTCTTAAAATATTAAAAATAAAGATCAATTTCATTGTGACATGTTTATTTATTTATTAAGGAAATAGAAATGATATTTAAAATATAGATAATTGGCAAAATTTATAATAAGAGTGCTCTCTATTTAATTGTAAATATATATATAAAATGAAAATTTTATAATTAAAAAAAAAAAATTTAAGATATATAGTTTTTTAATGATTGATATGAGTTATTTTATAATAATAATAATAATTTTATTTTTGAAAATGAAAAGGTTTAACATTTAGATAGCAATATATAAAATTAGATAATAGTTTTTATCATCTCATTACAACTTTTTTGTATTTTGTAGAAAAAGGTAAATTTAAGCTAAGGACACTTCTTTATAGTTGCTAGGCTCACTTGTAGCATGGAACTAAAGTAAAGGGAATCTAATAACAATATAATAAATTGAAAGTTTAGGAAAATAGGTTTGGAGATGACATATAAAAAGGGAAATCAAATGTCTTGTTACTTGGGTTATGAGTCATGGATGTGATTTACAAAGGTGTTATACTCAAGATGCATTAAGGTAAGAAAAGGAGCTTCTCAACATAAGTTCCACAATCTAAACTACGTATAGGAGCATTTAAGCATTCCCTCACCTAAGGAGGTCTATGGATTTAAACAATCTTCTCTCTTGGAAAATGCATAAGCTTTCACCCACAAAAGGAGATCTAGCACTCTAACTCCTCTCTCCAAGATAAGGCATTCCTAGCTTTAGCTTTTATTAGTCCACTTTGCAATATCAAGCATACTAGAGATGCGCCTAGAGCATACTAGAGATGCACCTAGAGCATATCTATACCACATATATAAAGAAAATTGAAAGACAAAGAAATATTGGGAAATGAAACCCAATAGTATCCCTTTCCATATATATATTTATGTTCCATCTTATTACAAAACACAAGTTCATTCATGAAGTTACCTCTTAGCGTGACATGATATCAGAGCCAACCCCAATTTTTAGAATATTCTGTAATTTATAAGCTGGTGAAAACACTGGTTTTTGGTTCTACTATGCGTTGAAGGCGTATTCCTCACATTTGTTGGGCAAATCTCTTGAGACAGAGAATGTAACTTAAAGGATGAATTAAAACGCTGGTTGATATTGAGCTATATGTGCGCAAGAGGAAGAGCAAGTCTGTGCATTTGGAGGAGTGAGTCTGTGATGCATTAGGAGGAGCGACTATGTTCGTTGACTAGAATAGAAGTTTTTTTTTTTAATGCTGCGTTGAGCTCTGCGTTCACTCTATTTTGAAGACCATAAGCTTGCTTTTGAAATCAGTGTGCGTTGGCTATTGTATATATGCGTTGTATTTAATAAAATGACATACAATGGGTTGACATACATATAATTTTAGTGCTAGCGTTGTGCAAGTTTAAGCTATGCGTTGAAGATTTTTTTATGGACATAGAGGCCGTAAACATAAGTGATAGCTCATATATATTTTATTAGCGCAGCATTTATTATCTTTGTTGCAACATAGTGGATATTGTAATAGGTTTTTGGTCAAACTTATATTAGTTTGGGTTTGACCTAAAAAGTTTGCAAAAAATTCTATAGTATAACATTACACATTGAAATATATGATTTTTTAAAAATAATTTAATTTATTTATGTTCAATTTGATTGACTATTAGATTGAACATGTTATTGCCCTTTGTCTTTATTAACGTGCCTATTACCTCTACTAATTAACTAGAAGTACATCGATCACATCACGGTGTAAGATAAGTATTTGTGACACAAATTGTTTTGGGAAGGTGATAAAATTATTGTTAATGAATATAATCATTTTATATTCCTATTTATAAAAATCGCTAATGATTAATATAATGTAATAAAAAATATCTTATTTAAAATTACATATATAATTTAAAATGATTATTTAAAATCACATATGCAATTTATTTTTTTTGACAGAAACGAGTAGATTGTTATATTAATTCATGGCTGAAAAGCCGTAATTCGGTTTACATAGAGATGCGCAATGATCAGGTTTCTCTTCTATCCGACTCCATTTGATTTCCCCTCCACTGAGTTTGCATTTTTTACTAGCTGCAGTTCTTACAACTTTGTCTATCTTTCCTAGACTGCTAATACAGACAAACTGCTTCATTAAAAGATAGTAAAACATATTAAACAGGCTGATTTAAGGAATGAAATCCCAGCTTTCCTCTCCATCTCTTAGAAGCGTTCCGGGAGGGAGAAGCACCGCTTTGTTAGCTTCTGCATCGGCTTCTTTATTGTTTTCTCTTTTAACATGCAAGAACTACAGGTTCTGGAAAGTGTTAATCAGAATTCTAATTCTGCTGATGAGTCTTGCTAGTCTTACATCTGATGGAGTGGTTTTATCCACCATGAGCTTAATTATGGTCTGAGAGTCTCCAAAGATGATTGCGTCTTTGATGTCCAGGTAGGTGAGCATCTTGAGTCCCTGAAGGAGAGCCAAGGCTTATGCTTGAATGCTGGAGTTGAAGCCCACTCCCCAGGCATATCTAGATTCGATTCTGCCATCTGCATTTTTAATGACCCCACCAGCTCCAGAATTACCGGGATTGCCCTTTGCGGCTCCGTCAAAGAACAAAGTTTTCCTTGCCTTTATTTTGCATAGTTCATCTAGATCTTCAGTATTGAGGCGAATTTGCCATTGGTTTAGGGGAGGGGGGGACCTGATTTTGTCAATGAATTGAAGGCCCAACGAATTCCCCCAGGTTGCGTCTTGATCGTTGAGGCCTTCCCTGTCCAACTTGTCTCCCACACAGTCCTTCAGATGGTTTTTGATTTTGCTCCAGATCATTACACGATCACTCTTTTTGTCATTAAATATCCTGCTGTTTCGTTCCAACCAAATGTGCCAACAGATGATTTTTGGCAGCATGCTCCAGGCTCTTTTAATCTGCTGGTTTTGAGTGCCTCCAGGGTACCTGTAAGCCCAGTTAGCAAAGAGATCTGAGTAGTGGGTGGGCGTGATGACTTCGGTGTTTAGAGGACTTAGCACTTATTTCCAGAGAGCCATAGCGAAATTGCATGACAGCATCAGGTGGGCGACTGTTTCCTCATCGTTTCCACATAGAGAGCAGCGCGAGGGGCCGCTGAATCCCCTTTTCCGCAGTCTGTCTTCCGTCAGAATCTGATGGTGGCCAAGAAGCCAACATAACACATCAATCTTGGGGATTGTAGGGTGAGACCAAATCCCCTGCCAGGGTCTTGGATCAGGCAGCGCATATGGTTTCTGAATGAGCTGCTTATAACCCTGAGCGACAATATACTTGCCTGGGGTTGATCCCCAACCTCGTTGATCTGCCTTATTGCTATTTAGAGGTGCTTTTCCATTAAGATGATTTAGAAGATTGGAGAAGTCTTTAGTCAGATGCGGAGATACCTCAATGTTTCTCCAACATTGCCAGTTATTGTTTTCCCACTGAGACAGATCCCATAGCGTTTTGACTCTAGCGCTGTCCATCCAGTCTTTTAGCAGGGACAGAGAGCAGTCCTTCACAATGGGGTTGCTACCCATAATGTTGTCTTCCCATATTTTGATACGTTTCCCGTTCCCCGGGATCCAATGCAAGTGCTGTTTGATTAAATCAAAGGCTCTATCACACTGTTTTTGGATCATAGTTCCAGAAATGGTTGATGGATTATCAAGACAGCGGGTTCTCTATCCACGAAAGTACTTCTTCCACAATACAAGTTGAGCCCAGCCTGGCTTTGTCGCAATTATCCTCCATAGCAGCTTTGCTCCCAAGGAAATGTTTTGGTTGTTAATGTTCTTGAATTGCAGACCCCCTTCCATTCTGGGCAGGGAGATTGTATCCCAATTTATTAAGGGTATTCTCTTTTCATTGGCTTTCCCTCCTTTCCAGAAAAAGTTCCTGATATACTCCTCAATTTTCCTTGTAATGCCAAGAGGAGCCATCATAACTGCAGACTGATAGATAGGAAGACTATTTAGAACAGATTTTATTAGCACTGTTTTACCTGCTAGGTTGAGCCAGTTGTATCCCCAGGAACATATTTTTGACTTGATTTTATCCAGCAGAGGCAACCAGTCTTTACTGAGGGCTCTTTTTTGGAAGATAGGGAGCCCCAGGTACTTAAAGGATGACCAGGCACATGAGGCTGCAAAACCAAAACAATTAGAAATAGCTTGAATCGTTCTGGCCTTTATATTCCAACAGTAGATGTGACATTTGCCTTTGTTGAGGTTACTTCCCGAGTCCTCACAAAAGTCATCCAACACTTCTTTGAAATCTTTTGCTGAGGGCAGGGAGGCAGCGCCCAGGAGTAGAGTATCATCTGTGAACAGGGCATGATTTATACTTTTGACGCCTCTTGCAATGTTTATTCCCATTATTTCAAGAGGAAGCTAAGGACGGAGGCTTGGATCACGAAGAGCAAGGGTGATAGAGGGCACCCTTGCCTCAGCCCTCTGGAGGCCTTGAAAAAGTCTGCGGCCCTTCCATTCACCAAAGGGGCGATCCAAGGTTCCTTGATACAAGCCTTAATCCAATTGATGAACTTGGGACTAAACCTAAATTTGTGCATGACATCCAACAGAAACCTGTGCCTTACTCTATCAAATGCACTTTCAAGATCTAATTTGACCACTATGCCTTTCTCTTTTCGGGTCAAGCTTGAGTGTATCGCCTCCTGGACCAGTATGAAGTTGTCCACAATCTGTCTGCCCTAGATGAAGCTTCCCTGGTTCTCTGGAATGATGGACGGAAGGATAGGTTTCAACCTGTTGGCGATCACTTTTTTTATCAGCTTGTAACCTATATTGCAGAGGGAGATAGGGCGAAATCTAGAGAAAGTGTTGGCTCCTTTTTCCTTAGGGATAAGGGCTAAGAAAGCCGAGTTGGTACCTCCTCCTATTTTCTGGCATGCTTGAGATTTTCGAACCATTATGCCTAAATCTTTTTCCACTATCTGCCAGCAGGTTTGCAAGAATCTGGCGGTGAACCCATCTGGGCCCAGAGCCTTGTCGGGCTCCATGGCGAAGAGGGCGGCTTTAATTTCCTCATTAGTGACTTCTGCTTCCAATAATTGATTTTTTCTAGTCGAAATCAGATTCGGAACCTCATCCATTAAGGATGATACCTGACCTTGGTCCTCTTTTTCACTATACAAGATTTTGAAATGACAAAAGGCAACATTTTTTATGCTTTGGATATCTCTGTGGGTGCTATCCCCTTCCTTAATTTCAGAAATTGAGTTAAAGTTTTTCCGAGCCTGGGATTGCTTATGAAAGAAAGCAGAATTCCTATCTCTTGCCTTGAGCCATAGTCTACGAGATTTGACCCTCCAATACTCTTCCTCGACCAAGCTTGATTTTAGAAGCTGTTGCTGGAGCTCAACTTCCTTATCCAAGACTTCCTTTGTGATTACTTCATTTTCCGTCTTCATCTGATGGATCTCAAGGCAATTTTGGATCCTTTTCCTTTCTGTTGCTGGATTGGGTAGGAGTTTAGCCCATGTTTTCAGAGCACCCTTTTCTCTTCTGAGCTTTTCTTCCCAAACGTAAAAGGCTGAGCCATTGACAGGCTGCTTCCATGTATCTTTTACTAACTGCATGAAGGTCTGTTCCTTGACCCACAAGGGGCTGAATTTAAAGGGAATGGGGCCTTGATCCAAATGAGCCACTAGATCTAGCTTGATGGGTCTGTGGTCAGACACACTGCATGGAAGAATGTGCATTCTAGATTCTAAACCAAGAAGAAGAAAATAACTTTGAACAAAAAATCTGTCTAACCTTGCAGCAATGTGTCCCGGGCCGAGTCTTCTGTTGGACCAGGTGTATTTACTTGATGAAGGTTTGATGTCGATCATGTCCCAATCCTGAAGCAAGTCCTCCACCCATTCGCGCGTCGGATCCCTTACAATGCTTCCTCTACGTTTTTCGGCCAAGGATAAGGTGAGGTTTAGATCTCTGGCAATGATGATGTTTTCCAGAATTTCTGAATCTGCCAGTCCTCTAATGGTTTCCCAACAGACCTTCTTCTCTCCAGCATTGACTGGAGCATACACGTTAATAAGACAAAGGATATCATCTGAGCCCACATGCTTCAGCTTTGTGAACAACCAGTGAGCGGTGGCGATTTCATGTACCTTCATGAATTTGTTTGTGTTCCATAGAGTTCCCAGGCCTCCCGAGGCACCCCGGGCTGAGACTGCCTGTCCTTCACTTCTTTTCCAAAGATTTTTGCCTATATGGAGGAAGGCCTTATTCTCCATTTTAGTCTCCTGGATGAGGAGTATGTCAGGAGAATCGGATCTTATTAGACTTTTCATGGCTTCTTCTTTTATCTTGCTCCCCATACCCCTATAGTTCCAGGAGACGATCTTCATTACTTGCTTTTGGAATGGGGAGCTCCTTTGGAGCTCTGGATCTGGTTTCTAGTCATCTTCGGAGTTTTAGCCAGAAGTTTCTCGAGGGTGGGATGACTTCCTTACACTTTGTCTTTGTATGTTTCCTGCTCTCACTTTTCTCGAGCGGATTTCCGGCCTCTCATTGACCGTCTGGGCGAAGCCTGTGTGCTTGCTATTTCTCCTTCCTCTTCTGAATCCTCCGAGCTTTTCCCATCCTCAGTCTCTTATGAGGGTATCTCTTCCGTTATGACTGTATTTTTATCGGCTTGCTTTGACTTCGGTTGGGGCTCATTATGCGATGGTCCTTCATTTGGTGTCTCTGTTCCTTGGGAGTTTTTTGTTGCTGAACTTAACTGATTAAATTTGTTCCTTTGATCCTCCATGCGAGGGGTTTGAAGCCCTGAGCTGGCCTGAGGGACTTTGGTATTGTTATTGCCGGTTCTTGGAGGTTTGTTTTTGGCTATTTTAACCTGAGTCCATCCTTTCTCCTTACCCTTCTCTACATCACTGTTCTTCGGACAATCTCTAGAAAAATGGCCGTAGATGTGGCATTTCCTGCACTTAAACGGGAGCTTCTCATAGTCTAGTTTTTGGATATGCGACCAACTGCCCACTTTGATCTTTATCGCCTCCGGCAGACCGATTTCCAGATCAACTTCAACACAAATTCTAGCGCAGTCAAATTGATCTTTGCTGTTGGCGCGGTCAATGAATTTGCTTAGGGTATTCCCGATGTGCATGAGGGATTCCCAGTTCCAGCAATGCATTGGCAGATTAGGCAAATGAACCCACATGGGGACGACTGGGGGAACGTCTACAGTTGGGTCGAAATTAGGCATCCATTTATTCAGATACAGCCCTTGAGGGCCCATGAAGTAAGGGCCATTGCGGAATATCAGCTCCTTGTCTTCTTTTTCGGCGAATTCAAACAAGAAGAAAACCTTCCCCAAGAAGTACGAGGTAACTCTGCTGTTGATGAGTGGCGCCCAGTTCCTTGTGACCCAACTCTCTATGGATTTGAGGGAGGGCCAGAGCCCAGTGAACTGTCCAACTAATGCACGCTCATCAAGAGAGAGGGCAACCTGGATCTGCTTCTCGAGAGGAAGCGAGATCTCAGGAATGTCCTCCAGGCGTTTGACAAATTTCGCTGCCTCAGTTGATTTCTTTTTGGGCAGAGAACTCAGAAGGCTGATGAAAGCCTCGGCTTCAGAGGGGGACGAAGGAGGAGGCTCCATTGGATCAATATTCTGCTCGAATCAATCGAGCTCAACCTGGATCAGCGTGCATAGCCAACGCAGCTTAGATCGGGCAAGGGAGGATCCGGATCGCCAAAGAAGGCTGCGCGCAGAGGGCCGAGGCGGCGGCTCGCCAACCCTAGAGCGCAACGCGGATCAGATCTCGCAGTAGAGGCATCGCAATTTAAAAAGATTTATTAATGGTATGTGAGAGATATATTTTTATTTTTATATTATATTTTTAAGGGGTAGAGGTCACTTAAGTGTTTGTGTGAACTTAACCACATATGATAGATTTTACACTATTAATGAATAAATGATATTCAAAATAATGAGATGTTTGTAATACAAATAAATATAAAATTGATCATTTTCACAAACCAAGGTATAATGGAAATTTATGATAGGATCTCTATAGCTAGGTCAAATAATAAGATTTTCATAAGACCATATCCACAAACTATAAAAAGCCAAATGTAAACTATTAATAATTATTTTTATGTTGCAATATAAATAATGTTAATTTAAAAAATAACTTAATAATACATTTAATTACAATTTAAAATTAATCTAATTATAACATTTTAAAATTTTAAATCTTTGTATTTTTATTGTTTTCTACTTTAATTTGGCTATATTTAAACTAAGTGACAGGGACTAGCTACCATGTAGCCCTTGTTTAATATGTGAATATGATTTGAATACCATTTAAATGAGTGATGACATATAAAAGGCCATGGTATGGTTCATGAAGTGCGTTGAGCTCTTTTGGTATATGATATGAAAATACATTGATTTCTTTTTTAAAGCCATATGATATATGGTATGAAAGTGTGATGGTTTATGGTATGTATGGTAGGTGATCTATTATGGTATGCCACATTGTATATGGATGGTATATATATGTTGGAAGGTATATATTGAGAGCCTACATCTTTAGTTAATGAATTTTTGAAGACTCATCTAATTTTATTGCAAAGACATATCAATTTTTGTTGCTAGTACTCTAATTATTTTGAGTCCAGTTTGGAATTTATGTTGCATTCACTCATATCCATTGTGGGTGTAGTTCTCTCTGGAAAACATAACTATCATGAGTGGTCCTGAAAAATAAAAAACACCCTTATTTGAGTTGTGGAAAGGAATTTGTGAAGGAGAAGGAGACAATGCACCGAAGAAGCCCACTTCTGAGAAGGAGCTTGCCATTTGGGAAAACAAGAACATCAATGCCTATCCCTTGATTGCAGTGTCAATAGATGAAGAGGTGAGTCACCATATTTCGTCATTTTCAAATGCTTTTGAAGCCTTAAAGAAGTTGAAGGAATTCTATGACTCACACTCTGAACTTGAAGTTGTTCAATTGATGATTAAGTTGTTTAGTCTGGAGTTGAAAATGATTACCCTCTTGGCTTAACATTAGAAGTAAGATCGATTTTGCATGACATAAAATCCACTGGCATTGAAATAGATATAATTATCATAGCTTATGTCAAGGCACTATATCCCACCTATTCACATTATATTGAGTCGTTGCAAGCAAGTGGAAACCTTAAGGATATTACCTTTGACTCCCTTGAGAAGAAGTTTGATGAAAGAGACAAGGCTTTTGGGAAGAAGACAACTCCTCACTCTATTGAAGAAGTTATGTGCCTTGCACAAAAGGAGAAGAATCGTGCACAATATTCTTCTAGAGGAAGAGGAAGGAGGAATTTTAGAGGCAGGGGGGCAGGCAGTTCCAAGGAGAAAAGTATGATCTTCATTGCATACGATGAAATAGAGATGGACATGATGCCTCCACTTGTAAGTTGCCTTGGGACTGAATTGGGTAGGAAATAAATGAAGTAAAAGGTAAAACACTTGACAAAGGGAAAGTTAAAGCTCCTGAATCCGCTCATTATTTTGTGACACATTGCAACATTGAAGTAACTGAAGACTTATTCAATGCTTCACTTGCTTTGTGGAAACATGATTGGTTTCTTGACTCATGAGCAACTTGCCACATGACTTTCATGAGAGATTTAATTGAAGAATTCGCTAACAATTTTGATGGAGCAGTATACTTTGCAGACAATTCAAAACTCAAGCCATCAGGGCTTGGCACCATCAGGCTCAAACTACCTAGCCTTCCAGACTTTCTTCTACATGATGTTCTGTACCTCCCAGAGCTGAGGAGAAACTTGTTGTCTTTGGTCCACATCTACTAGCAAGGACACTCCATTCATATATTTGATGGCAAGGTTGAGGTCAGAACAGCATCAGATCACTCACTTGTCATGACAGGGATAGAAGAAGAAATAATTTTGAAGTTGCGAGGAACCTCTGCTCATGCACATAACTTCTGATACAATTCTCACTATGATGAAGGTACATTTCCATCAAGTCTTTTATGACATGCTAGATTTGGACACTTGAATAATGACAACCTTTGTTTGTTGAAGAAAAATGGTGCTACTAGTTTGCTTACAATTCCTAGGAAACTTAAGCAATGTGATGATTGTGTCTTAGGAAAGCACAACAAACAATATTTTCATGATTATTATTCCAGAGCACATAAAAAACTTGAACTCATTCATTCTGATTTAAGTGGACCAATGCTCGTTCCTTATGCAAATGGTAATAAATATATGATGACATTTATTGATGACTACACCAGAATGTGTTGAGTTTATTTATTGAAGAACAAATTTGATGCTTCTGAAATATTCAATAACTTTAATGCATGGATTGAAAATGATGCACAATATCATATTGGCTCTATTTGCACTGATAATGCAAAATAATACACTTCAAATGAAATTAAAAACTATCTTCACCAGCATGGGATCCAAAATCAAACAACCGTGCCTTATAATCCCCAACATAATGGAGTAACTGATCAGAATCTAGATTAGGGCAAAAATTTGCTCAAAAATCAAAGTGTTCAGAATCACTCAAAAACTGAATGACCGTGTCCGTCTCGATGATATGATCCCAACGTAACTTGTTTCCCTCAAAACGAAGCTCGTATGAGAAAGATAGAGACTTCTGTTTGTTTTGTTAAACATGCAAAATTTTGGGTACAAGGCTGACTGGGATGTTGACTAGGTATCCATACAACCCAGTAAGCAAAAATAATATTCTAAGGAATATTTTGATAGGTGGCTCAATCGCATTGTGACAAGTGTTGGCATGTTATTGGTCAACGACATTTGAAGTGGACCAATGAGAGGCTGACACGTTGCAAGCCCGGAAGCCGCCATGTGCCCTCTCAAAGGTCAGGTAAAATCTTATTTGGGAGGTCGGCGGAGTTGAACCTGCAACCTCACCCACAAAAGCCCCACACCTTGCCATTATGCCGCCACCATTGGAATTAACAACTATGGGCTTAAGTTTTCATTTAAACACATGTGCCGATGAGTTTGGAGGTAAGGGGCCAGCCCAAGGGGACCATCCACTGTTCCATGGGCACCATACGACCCATTATTGAGCGTTGAGGGTGCTAGACGATAGTTGGCGGCAGTTTTAGCAGGTCCGGCACTACTCCAAGTTTGGTGGGGTTGACTTGAGTTTCTCTAGATTTGGTGGAGTTTTCCTAGGGAAAACTGAAGAGACCATAAATTTTTCATAATTCGACCAATTTTGGCTCAAAAAGAGTAATTCCTAGATTATTTGGATGCTCTGAACATAATGGAACAGGTTGCAGAGGTAGAAAGACACTTCTGTACACGATTTTTCTACATTGAAGTTTAAGGAAGCCTAGGGCCACTAGGAGAGGAGGTCAAACCTAGATCAACTGAAGTACAATTGTAAAGCTTGGATAGTCATTTTTTGGGTTTTTGGGTCTTTTGAATCCAATGGAGTAGGTTGAAAATCAATTGGAGCACTGTAGGTGCATGTAATCATAGAATTTACCATTAATCCAAAGATGACCTAGCCATTGAAGCAAGTCCAAGGAGATGTAGCACAGGAGGGGTGAACTCCTTTATCAGCTTTGTGTTATGAGTTGTTGTGTTTTACTTCTATGAAATTTACTTGTTGTATATGTTTTTTAAATGGCTAATTAATCTCATAAATTGCTCATAAGAGACACTCAACACTTGACACATAATTCCTCACATTTTGGTTAATTTGAGACGATCCTAAACACATTTTTTTAATACTGATGAGGGATATTTCATAGCATTAACAAGTATTCCCAGCATTCAGATCAAGTTGGTATCATAGCTGGTTAGCTCATTTTAACCTTGAGATGGTTTGCCAAGGTTAGCTAGAAATTTAGCTATTGGTTTTGTATTTGTGCAAGGTGAATTTAACTATGTGCAAGTTTATGTGTGTAAGCAGTAGAAAGAAGATGTTTTTTTGTTGAGAAACTTTTTGAAGCTTTGTGAAGCTTTTTGATGCATTACAAGTGTGATGACAGCTTCAATAAGTGATGTTTCTAATCCATCTTCTTTAGAAAGACTCTTTGATTTAGAGATGTTGCAAGAGTTTATCATCATGAGAGATATGGTGCAAGAGATGAATGAAGATAGGAAGGAGAACACTATACTTCAAGAGGATTTGATGGTCATGAAGGAGGAGAAGAAAGAGATTCTTGAAAAGATGCATGAGATGGAGATTCAACTCCATGATGCCAAGGAAACCCTAGCCAAGTATGTGCATGAAAATGAGGTATGCAATTCAACTTTATCTTCAATTTACTCTCAAAATGAATGTTTTAGTTCTTTTGAAAGACACACTAGAGGTATAGGGTCCAAATTATTGATGAAGATGGGTTATGAAGATAAAGGGTTATGCAAACATGCACAAGGCATAGTTGAGCCAATTGTTGTTCATGAAAGACCTAAGTATTTGGGTCTTGGTTATGGACAACATGATGGAGAATGCTCCAAATTCAGGGAGGCACATGAAGGTGTTCCAAGGACTTGCATTACATCTTCATTACCTCAAGCTTGTGAAGTTTGTGTTCATGAGGAATGCAAAAGTTTTATACCCACTTTGTAAGAAGATGCTCATAAGCATGCAACTAATGGAAATGGCAAACAAGAGGATGTTGAAATCTCTAAGGTCATTGAAACCATTGTTGGTATTCTGAAGAGAGCCACTACCTCATCAAATTCACCTCTTCAAGAAGGCGATAAAGGTGAATGTGAAATGTATAAATTTGCATTTAATCAAGTTTCTTTTGATTATGATAAACGTGGTAAATCTTCACATAAGATTTGGAGAAAATTTACATGTTGCTTTTGTGGTTTGAATAACATACTGTTTTGAGGTGTTGGAAGAGGATATCCATACACAAGAAACTTTCAAAACAAAAGAGACAAAAAGCCAAAGGTCCATTGGATAATGGAAACCATGTTGAGAAGAAGATGCAATTATTTTGCACTCATTGCCATAAGTAGGGTCATCTTGTAGACAAGTGTTGGACTTTGCATCCAACAAGTCATCTCGACATTTGAAGAAGGTGGAGAGAGATTTTAGCAAGAATGGAAAAAGGATTCCATAATTGATGTGGGTCATGATGATACACATGATGAAGTGCAGTTGAAAGAAGCGCCATTGAAATGGTTTGGAAAGAGATGGTTATAATTCTTAACCAATTAAGGCCTTGAATTTATTTTGATAATTGATGCAATTTTTCCTTATTAATGCATTTCCTTGTTATTTGGATGCATTTCTTTTCTTCTGAAAGCATGCTACATATTGCATGAAGCAAGATGTTGGAAACATAGAGTTATGTTGACTCACTTAGATGAAACAAAGATGGCAATTTGCAACTACAAATTTGCATGAATGTTGCATTCTTGAACTTGCATGTTTACGTCAGGAAGGTGTTCGAAAGTGGAGTATGTTGACTCACATTATTGTAGCAAATTTGGTCATTTCAGCTCTTTAAGTACTCGTACATACCAATGGGATTCTTGTACTTGTGATTGTACTTGTGAGAGAGTTGATAATTGTTATACATGCATGAGAGTTTGTGTGTGTGAATAGTGGAATTTTTAATGGTTTCATTGTGCTTGAATATATTGAATTGAGTTGGTTGATTGCTTTGTTAACATGTATGTTGTCAACTTGAGAATGTTGAACATTTGCACATGCATGAGTGTCGTCTTGTGTGGTCGATTGATTGTTACATGTATATTATATTGACTTGGAAGAGTTTATTTTGTCTCCAAAAATGAAAGGGAGATGTGACGAATTATTTCATGAGAATGTGGAATTATTGTTGTAAATCATCAAGTTGTTGTACATGCTTTTGCTTGACTTGAAAGTCAGTTGTTTGAAGAAGCATGTTTTGTCAATGTGTGTTTAGTCGATGGTTTATATACCAATATGTAAGAGTACATGGCGATGTTCACGTGATGTGACATTTATTGCTTTGAATAAGCAAAAGGAAGTGGTCATCAAGTTATATTCTTGCATGAGTGTTTTTCAAGGTTAATGGTGTTTCTTGTGACAAGATGTCATAGGATTTTGGAAGGTCCACGCTTGAGCAAGAGGCTCATGATTAAAATTCATTATTAAATCATGACATGAGCGACATGTTAATACTGGAGGATGATGGAATCAAGAAGTGAAAGTGGAAAAAAATGCCAAAAAATATGTAGCCATTGTAGACCATTTGATGTGTTGACACCAAGAAGCGAAAGAGATGGCGAATGCATTCTTCCATATGTGGAATTTGGAACCATAGAGGTAAAAGAATGGTCATTTATTTTCTTGTTATTACAGATATTGGAACTCATTGTTGTATTTCACTTAAATTGACTTAACTTGGAAAAGTGGTTTCTAAGGAGAAACTTACATCGAATGCATGTGTTGCAAGGGAGGAACATGATTCCCAGTGGAAAGGCCATCAGTCAGCTTTCCAAGCACTGAGGGATTGCTTTGGTACAATAGGGTGTTTAATCAACAGGCAGCCAACAAGTGTTGGATTGGGTCAGCAACAAAAGGAGAACATTGTTTGAAGTGCCAAGCCATTTGCAAGGCAAGGCATGTCAGTGAACCCAATTGGTTGTCATGGAGATTTTTCCAAGTAGAATCAATTGATAAAATTGGAAAGGAGAAGAGTGTTCAACTCTCATCAAATAACCAACTTTTGTGGGTCCAAAAGCCTGTTAGTGGGAAGGAGTGATCAGAATCTGGATTAGGGGCAAAAACTTGCTCAAAAATCAAAGTGCTCAGAATCACTCAAAAAATGAACGACTGCGTCCATCTCGGTGATACAATCCCAACGCAAATTGTTTCACTCAAAACGGAGCTCGTATGAGAAAGATAGAGACTTCTGTCTGTTTTGTCAAACAAGCAAAATTTTGGGTACAGGGCTGATTGGGATGTTGACTAGGCATCCATACACGCCATTCAACAAAAATAATATTCCTAGAATATTTCAACAAGTGGCTCAATCGCATTGTGACAAGTGTCAGCATGTTATTGGTCAATGACATTTGAGGTGGACCAATGAGAGGCTGACACGTGGCAAGCCTGGAGGCCGCCACGTGCCCTCTTAAAGGTCAGGTAAAATGTTATTTGGGAGGTTGGAGGAGTTGAACCCGCGACCTCACCCACATAAGCGCCACGCCTTACCACTATGCTGCCACCATTGGACTTAACAACTATGGTCTTAAGTTTTCATTTAAACACATGCGTTGACGAGTTTGGAGGTAAGGGGCCAGCCCAAGGGGACCAACCCCGGTTCCTTGGGCGCCATATAACCTAGTGTTGAGCGTGGAGGGTGCTAGACGACAGTTGGAGGGTTTTTAGCAGGTCTTACAAATCTGTCACTGCTCTAATTTTGGCGGGGTTAACTGGAGTTTCTCTAGATTTGGTGGATTTTTCTTAGGGAAAACTGAAGAGACCATAACTTTTGAATAATTCGACCAATTTTGGCTCAAAATAAGTCATTACTAGATGGTTTGGATGCTATGAACACAATGTAACAGGTTGTAGAGGTAGAAAGACACTCATGTACGTGATTTTTCTACTTTGAATTTTAAGGAAACCTAGTGCCACCAGGAGAGGAGGTCAAGCCTAAATTAACTGAAGTCCAATTGCAGAGCTTGGATAGTCATTTTTGGGGGTTTTGGGTATTCTGAATCCAATGGAGTAGGTTGCAAAGGTATTGGAGCAGTGCAAATGCATGTAATCAGAGAATTGACCATTAATCCAAAGAGGACCTAGCCATTGAAGCAGGTCTAAGGAGATGTAGCCCAGGAGGGGTGAACTCCTTTATCAACTTGTGTTATGAGTTGTTGTGTTTTACTTCTCTGCAATTTAATTGTTTAATATGTGTTTTGAACAACTAATTAATCTCAATAATTGCTCATAAAAGATACTCAACACTTGACACATAATTTCTCACATTTTGGTTAATTTGAGACGATCCTAGACACGTTTTTTTAATACTAATGAGGGAGCTTGCATTGCATTAACAAGTTTACCCAAAATTCAAATCAATAGTTGAAAGACTGCACATGACAATCTTAAATATGGTACGTTCCATGAAGGTTTTCAAGAATGTTAAACTGATGTTTTGGGCTAATGCAGTTCTATGTGCTGTGTAAATAAAGAATATGTGTCCATTTAATGCTATAAAAAACAATACTCATGAAATGTGGTATGGCCACATTCCTTTGGTGAGGCATCTTAGGGTTTTTGGTTCCACCTGTTACGCCTTGATACCTAAGGAAAAATGAAAAAAACTCGGTGCTAGGAGTTGCAAGTGTATCTTCTTGGGGTACTCGAATATCTCTAAAGCATACGGTCTCTATGCTGAAGTCAATAAGAAGTTTATAATATCTAGATATGTGATATTTCTTGAATCTTCCAAGGCTAACAGTGTTGTTGAGAAACAACTTGATCACTTGGATAGATTCAAACATGCAAAATATTTTCAATAGTTTGATAATAGATTCGACATCTTGAAGGGGGGATTCCTATACTGGATCAATTCATGGAATCTTCTTCTGAAGCACTCTCTCCCCCTGTTGTAGGCTCGAAATGTCTGCCTCAATATTATAAGGGAGGCCACCTGGTCGGGAACTTAAAGTAACTCCTTTTCCATTTGGAATGGTGGTTCTAATTGGTTAAACTAGGTCCAATTACCTTCTCTCTATCTCTATTGGCTTAAAGTATGAATTTTAGCTACCAATAGAGAATAGACATCAGATCAACTCTTCTTGCTGATTAGGTAAGAAAGTGATCTCTAAGTTGATCTACGGCTCGGGCCACAACTAAAGTTTGTCTCTTTGATAAGAGGAATTCTAGAAATGTAATGATTAATCTAAATGCAAGATAATCCTAGAATATAAGCAAAAGGAAAGAAATCCTAAGCCTATCTTGATTAGGAATATGCAGATCTAACCTAACCGAGAGCAAAGTAATTAAATGATTGAGATTTAAATATGTCTAGCTTATAACGAATATCGAGCTAACGAAGTAGTTCAATTAACTGATATTATGAATACCAAAACACATTCTATTCAGAGATCTATTAACATAGAATGATTAATCATTAACATTAGGAAGTAATTATCATAATGCTAATAACCATTAAACTTTTAACAATGAATGATGAATCGATAACGTTAGGAAATAGCTCACATAATGTTTTTTTTTGTTTTTTGTTTTTTGTTTTTTTGTTTTTTTTTATTTTTTTATTTTTTTTACAGAAATGGGTAGTGGTTAATCTTAACTACCACGAGCTTGGCATCCTGTTCGTGGTTTCTGAAGATCCTTTTATTTCGCCCAAGCCAAACCTGCAAATAGATAATTTTAAGGAGAATAAACCAAGCAATGTTGATAGTTTTATTTTTTGGAGGGGGACCGAGATACCTTTAGAGCCATTTAGCAAAAAGATCATGAATGGTGGAAGACAAAGCGAAGCTGGAACTCAAAGATCCCAATAGCTCGGTCCAAATATGCATTGTGAAAGTGCATTCAAGAATCAAGTGAGTTACGCTTTCCTGGTTTTCCTTGCAAAAGCAGCACCTTGAAGGGCCATGGAATCCTCGCTTCTGAAGATTATCATCAGTCAAAATTTTGGAGTGGCATAGCAGCCAGTTGAAGAAGTTGATTTTTGGCAAGGAGGGATTATGCCATATCCCTTTCCACGGTTCTGCGTTTGTGGCCACATGAGGGCGCTCACACAGCTTGGTGTAACCATGAGATACTGTGTATCCACCAGCGTGCGCACCCCATCCTCTTGAGTCACAATTTCGTGCCAACGTTGGAGCCAATCCATGGAGCTTGGGTAACAGGATCTCACACTCCATAAATAATTATGGGGGCATTTGAAGATTCCAACCAGCCTAGTGTGAATCTTTCCAGATGGAAATGTCCCACAGGGAACACATTTCTGTCTCGTTCATCCATTTGCGCAGCGCTTGGAGTGAGCTACAGTGTCCCTGCGCCTCATTGTTCATTATCCTGTCTGTCCAGAGGTTGATCCTTTTTCCATTACCGGGAATCTAGTAGGCATGAACATTGATGAGAGGGTAGGTTTTGAAACAGAGCTTCAGAAAGAGCATATTTGGATGCGTCTAAGGGTGGTCTAGGCAGCGGGAGCACTGGCCTTTGAAATATTTTTTCCAAAGAGCTAATTGTGCCCAACCAGGGTTAGGAGTAATAATTCTCCAGATTATTTTAGCTCCCATTGCAATATTATGGATGCCAAGATTTTTGAAATTCAAGCCTCCTTCCAATAGAGGTTTGGAGATGGATTCCCAGTTGACTAGCGGACTTTTTCTCATTCTGCTTACCTCCCTTCCAATTTTTTTTTGAATGATCTCCTCCATTTTTCTGAGAATGCCAGTGGGAGCAAGAAGGACAGAAAACTAAAATAAGGGAAGTTTGTTAAGAACAGATTTTATGAGAACAGACTTACCAGATTTTATGAAAACTAATTGCATGAAGCCAGATTCCTTAGCCCAAAGTGGGCTATATTTGAAGGGAATAGGACCGAGATCAAGCTGAGACACGAGTTCCAGCTTGATGGGTTTATGATGAGAAGTGCTACATGGGAGAATGTGGACTCTAGCCTCTAATCCAAGAAGAAGAAAAGAGCTTTGAAGAAAGAATTTGTCCAACCTGGCAGCGATGTGACCGAGTCCAATTCTTTTATTAGTCCAAGTGTACTTGCCAAAAATTGGATTAATGTCCATCAGATCCTAGTCCTGCATAAGGTCCTCTGCCCATTCCCTTGTCGGGTCGTGAACAATGCTGCCTCTTCTCTTGTCAGCTGACAGGAGAGTGAGATTAAGATCTCCGACAATGATGGTGTTCTCGAGATTAACGAGGTCTTATTGGTTTCTTATGGATTCCCAGCAGGCCTTTTTTCCCTAGTGTTCACAGGAACATACAGATTAAAGAGACTGAAAATCTCTTTTGAGTCTAAGTCTGCAATTTTGAACAACCAGTGAGTATTGAGGGTCACAAAAATGACTGAGAATTTACTTGCATTCCAGAGGGTGCCCAACCCACCGGAAGCCCCTTGGGCTGAGATTGTTTTTGCCTCACATTTATTCTAGAGTTTCTTACTTACCTGAAGGAAGACGGAGTTCTCCAGTTTTGTCTCTTGTATGAGGAGTATGTCAGGAGCTTCTGTCCTTATTAAACTTCTAGTGGCTTCTTCTTTGATTCTGCTCCCCATACCTCTACAGTTCCAGGAGACAATTTTCATCATTTGTATTTCTGGTTGGTTCCCTTGGAGCCTTGGGACTGATTTCTCACCATCTTTGGTTTTAATGCTAATAGCTTTTCGAGAGTTGGATGGCTGCCTTGGAGCTTATCTTTGAAAGTTTCCTGCTCCCTTTTTTCCCGATCTGTTTTGAGGCCTCTTGTGGATCTCCTTACCAAAGCTTGGGATTCTCCTATTTCGCCTTCTTCCTCTGAGCCCTCATATTCTTGCTCAACTTCCTCGACTTCTAAAGTGTTTCCTTTGGAGCTCTCGGGAAGGCTTGCCCCCTTGGGAGAAGAGGGGGCACCTTTTGTGAGGGGGGGTGATTTTTGGGTATCTGGTTCCTGTGTTTCCTCTATTTGTGAGCTTAGAGGGGTGAATTTATTTCTTGCTCCATTTTGGAAGGGGGTTGATGAGGAGGAGCCTGCTGGGGACCTCTTCCATTTGGACTGACATTCTTTTGGGTTTTCTTGGCTTGCTTGACTTGGTTCCAACCTTGTTCTTTACCCTTATCTGATTCAACATTAGATGGGCATCCTCTGGCGAAGTGTCTGTAGACATGGCATTTTCGGCATTTGAAGGGAAACTGCTCATAATCTAGCTTCTGCAAATGGGTCCAGCTTCCTACTTTGATTTTGTTGGCTTTTGGAAGTCCTACTTCTAGATCTACTTCTACGTAGATTCGGGCACAGTCATATTGATCTTTGTTATTTTCCCTATATATGAATTTCCTGAGGGCATTGCCGATGTATTTCAGTGAGTCCCAGTTCCAGCAATGCATTGGAAGGTTTGGAAGCCTGACCCACATCGGGGCAGCTGTGGGAATGTCGACTGCAGGGTCGAAATCCAACGTCCATTTGTTGAGGTAGAGACCCTGGGGGCCCATGAAATAGGGGCCATTCTGGAAGATCAGATCCTTATCATCCTTAGAGGTGAATTCGAAGAGGAAAAACCCTTGTCCTAAGAAATAATAAGTGACACTATTCATGATCAAAGGAGCCCAGTTCGTATTGACCCAGATCTCAGTGGATTTAGAAGAAGGCCATAAACCAATGAACTGGCCAACGAGGGCTTTCTCAACCAAGGATAGGGCGACTTGGATCAGGGTTTCTGGCTGCAGGGAAATTTTAGGAATATCCTCGAGCCTCTTGACAAACTTGGCTGCTTCATTCTTTTTCTTCGGCGGCAAATCGACCAAGAGCATAGAGAAGGTTTCGGCAGATGGAGGCGGTGGGGGGGGGAGGTGGCCTGCCTGGGGCGAGCTCGGGGCTTCCATGGGGGCGAACCCTAGCTTACAAGCCCCTCTCAGCAACAAACGAGCCTAACAGGAGTGCAAGCTCTCAACCTCGGGGACAGTTGCAGCAAGGCAAAGGGCCCAGGGCTGCGGGGCCACAGGGCAGGAGGACCTAGGGCGCAGAAGAGGCGCCGGAGTATAGGTAGAAGACTAGGTCTTCATGGGCTACACCATCGCTCCAGGTTGCAAAAAAAATAGCTCACATAATGTTACTAGTAATTAAATCAGGATTAAATGACAGATTTCTGAGTAAATAGTTACTCAGAAATCTGGTTTCAATGCATAAGAGAAAAAGATAAAAACTAATAACATAATCACGAGACAAACATATTAGATAGCTAAGCCATAAGAAAATAATGAATATCAATAGAAATGCACAAATATAAATCCAATAACATAATTTTGCTAAAAAAAAATGAAATCTGCATCTCTTCAACGCCTAATTCTTTGAATCTAATCTCCAACAGTCATCTACTACTCATAATCTTTGTTGTTAAAATAAGAGTTGCAATAATGCAAGCTCTGCGCCCCATACATAGTTCAGATTTGTAAAACATAAATCCCTAATTATCCCAGATTTGAGATTGATCCTCTCTACCTACAACATGAAACCACTATTATAATAATGCTTTTTAGAATTCCAGAATTGCAGAGAAGAGAAACCCCTTTCTCCATTCTACAAACTACTATTTATAATTACAAAAATGAATTCAAAACATGAGAGTTTTTGAAGAATAAATCTGCTCCAACAATTTTCATTGGTCAAAATTCCTTTTTCTTCTCTTGCTATAGCAATTTCATTGATTGAAATCTTCTCTTCCTCATCTCCTCAATTGTTCTCCTATCAAAACCAATCAAATTCAATTAAAATGCAAATTAAAATAAAAAAATACCAAATCTGGAAAAGAAACATATTCAATCAAATTTTAATAAAATAAATAAATAAAAGAAAATTTGAGCTTTCCATTGATCTTTGAAAATATCTCATTGGTCAAAGAAAACATAGTTGAATGGATCTGCACTCAGTAGAGACTATGAGCAAATGAAAATGCAAAAAATTAAACTCAGAAAATTAATTTTTACTTACAAATTCAAAGCTTTAATTTTTGCTAAATTTTAGACTCATTAAATGACTGAATCTGGTCATCCAACCACTTCAGAAATATTCTTCATGATTTTATCTATCCAACGAGTCATCCTGGACCTCATTTGGTCAACTAGAACTCAATTTATGAGCTTCCAAAGTTGAAGTGTTGAGTTTGCGAAAATTTTGGAAAAATTACTACCTAGACCAAAAATAAGAAATTTTAATTGAAAATTCTAAGTTTAGATTAAATCCATTAATTCTAGTAAATTGTTAGTAATTTTTTATTTTTTATTATATTTTTTATTATTAATTTTTATTTATTTATTATTTTTATTTTTAAATAAGACTAATTCTATTAACAAGGTAAAGAGGTACAATTATAGCGTGACCGAAGTCAAGGACTCTGCATTGACGAGAGGCAGAACTATAAAAAAAGGCAGATGAGAATACTGTTTGTTGGTAGTGATGTATCAGTTTTCAGGACCCGCGCAGGGGACTGGACTGAGATCCACATGATAATACAAAATTAACAAAAATGCCAGAAAACACCAGAAAACCACTAAATTGTTTGCCTTACAAGCTTGCCCAGTGGTGAAGGTCGCACTGCAAAAAGAAGAGGCTTGGGTGAACGAACTAGTCATCAGGAGTCTCTTCCACGATACGACACCAACCAAAATCTGGCAAATCCCCTACTTGAGCCGCATTCTGAACAGAGGGACCAGGGTCAACCATCACCACATCCTGAGCGTTGTGAACCTGTACATTCAAATCCTGCCGCGAAGCATTTCCAGCATCCATCTGGAGGGAAGAAGAAGGAGCTGTGATTGCCCCCGTGCCCCCAGGATAGGTACCAGAGTCTTCTATTTGGTTGTCTTCATGGAAAACCACCGAGAAATGAGCAATTATCCTAGGCCTATTCAGAGTGCTGTTAAAGGTAAATATAGCAGAACCAGATGAGGAAGGAGGCCCATGGCAGGAGCTAGTGGAAGGGAATCGCCCTCTCCCACTACAGGGGACGGGGCGACGACCTACAAACAGCTCACTGGAGAGGGAGGGCGAATATGAGGACGAACTGGTAGGCGTGTGCTTCGGCTGGCCTCTACGGCTTCCCATTCTTTGGCGTAAATGAGGCATCTGGGATATAGCAGCAGCGGATGTCGAGGAATGCGGAGCAACAACGAGAACTAGGGAGAGGCTACAGCTTTGCATGTTGAGCGAACAACCTTCACCACAGAGACCCCAATACCAGGTAGGGAGCCAGCGATAAAGCTGAAGTCTTTTTGCTAGGAGAGCGAGGCATAGCTCAGAAAAATCCCTGCCTAAACCAGAGACCAGGACCCAGAAAAGGAGATGAATTACTGAGATAAGGACATGAAAAAAACAGCACAAAATTCCGGAAAGAAACACAAGGAGGAACAGAGTCCACGCCGCCAAGAGGGCCGAGCCAAGCAACAGAGGAACCTTCCCCTGCAAGTTCCAAGAGGCCTTAGGACTGACCAGAATCCCCTTAGGCGACCAAAAATCTGAAATGAGACCAGAGGTAAGAGAGAAAAGCAGATAAAACAACGATGTCGAATTGACCGCCTCCCCACGACATCCCCTGGCCTTATCCTCCATTGGCACACCTCGGGAAGCTCCTGCCATAACTTTCGCATTGATGAACCTCGCCTTCTTATGCAGGCCGGAGCGTGCGGAGGGAGAAACCATAACGTTGAACATGATGTGAGAGCCGAAACCTCTGGAATGAAAACCGATAGACCAAACTCCACGCTCATGCCATGCACCAGTTGCCTTACCAATCTTTATGCCTTTGTACTAAGCAGGCAGGTGGTGATCTGCCTCGCCCCACCCCTGTCCCGTCGAATATATTACCATCTCAAACACCCGCATCTGGGAGTTAATTGTTAGTAAATTACATATATACAACTAATTAATCAAATTATTTACAAATTAATTAATTTAATTTAAAACAAGATTAAATTAAATTAATAAACACTTAATTAAGTTATTTACATATTAACCAATTTAATTAATTAAAAACTAATTTAATTAAATTAATAATAGAATATATTTTAATCTAATATAAACTTATATTAAAGAAAAAGATATTACAGACCCTACATTCGTTTACAAAACCATGCGTTGTTAAAGGAGCATATATTGTTGTAAAAAAAGTCGTCGATCTCAACCAAAACGCTGAGGATAATCAAACTAGATTATCGTAAGTTTTAAGACGAACTAAATGCAAAGCCGATGTTTGTAGTATATCAAGAATTTTTAAAATATAATGATGATTTGTATTTATATATTACTTATTTTAATAAATATTTTTTAAATTATACGAATTTTTAAAATATGGAAAATTAATGTGTATTTTATTAAAGTTTCTATTGGGTTTTTATATGGTTTTATTTTTTTATTTTTTTTTATTTTTATTAGAACTTTTGTAAAATAGTAAGGGAAGAGGCGAAGTGAAGTGGGGTTCACTTGGAATGAGACTTTTTCATTATAAATTATAATCACTTTCGTAATTAAAAATCCTACAAAATGAATTACAACCACTTTGTAATTTTGAGATTTCAGGGCTTATAATTTCTTTTAAAATTGGGAATTGGAATAAATTACCGAGATCTCCAAACACACAATTTAATTGTTCTACAATTTGACTGGGTGATTTTGCAGGACCTTAGTGAAAAATGAAATAATTAGTAAAATAATTAACTAGGAAATTAATATTCACAATGAATTACTAATTTATTTACAAAAATTAAAATAATATACATTTTGTACATTT